>CM076573.1:945000880-945082224 GCA_034641835.2 Pinus albicaulis
AGAGGAAGGAGGGATTTGATGTGATTGGAAAGGACTTTGGAAGTGACCTTGTAGATCACGTTGCATAGGGAAATCGATCGGAAGTAATTAGGAGAGTATGCCTTGTCTGACTTGGAAATGAGCACTAGGAAGGTGGCATTAAGGGAGGGAAAGATGGATTTCTTAAGACGCGATTAATCAATGAGATCATAGACATAATATTTGATTAGAGGCCATCAAGATTTGTAGAAGTCTATGATGAAACCTTCAGGACCCGGGGCCTTGCCATTGGGCATAGGCTGGATAGAAGCTTCCACTTCCACCATTGTTATATTTTTTAGAAGCATCTGATTGTGTTCTCTGGATAGGATGGTGGGAATATTGTTGGTGATTTTCCTGATGTGAGCGTCATTGTCATGGTTTTTTTCCTTGAGGATGTTCTCAAAGTGCTGATGCAATTATTCCTCTATCTCATTGTGGGTGCTCAAAACAAGGCCCTACCTGCTTTTAAGGCTGAGAATTATGTTTTGTTTATTGTGCTAGATCATTGACCTATTAAATAAGGCCATGTTCTTTTCCCCATATTTGAGCCAGCTGATTCTGGATTTTTGTCTCCATAGAGTTTCTTCTTGAGTTGCCTGGTCATCCCATTTTTTTTGCAGCTCTTCTTCCTCTTGCTTTTTTTCCTCTATCAATCCATTGTGTATGATGTTATGTTGGAGGGCTTTCATTTTTAGCTCTAAAATATTTTTATCGGCTGTGATATCTCCAAAGTTTTGTTGGGTCCATTTTTTTAACTCATGTTTGATTATATTTAGTCTTTGGTGGAAATTGTGCATCCTGCTTCCTGGCCGAGGGAGTGTGATAGGCCTCCACTCCTTCATTCTTTCCTGGAAATCTGGATGAGAGATCCAGAATGCCTCAAATTGAAATGGAGCATTCTTTTCTCTTTCAGAGAGTTTGAGATTTAGAACAATCGTCCAGTGATCTGACCCTGCCTGAGGTGTAATGCTGCTTCCATTTCTAGGGAGGAAAGGAAGAGTTCCTCAGATAGAAGATAGCGATCAAGCCTTGAGGCTATCTGGCAATCTCCCCCTATTCTGTTGTTCCAGGCGTAATTGCCATTTTTAGTGGGTGTATCTATGAGGCCCAATTCATCGATCATGTCTTGAAAGGTAGAGAATGAATCAGAGTGTGACGCCCGCTTTTCCCCCAGATTAAGAATCATATTGAAGTCTCCCTCTAAAATACTGTAAGGGTGGAAAAGGGATAGGAGGTGATTCCTAAGGCTTTTGAGCCATGCAATACGCTCTGAAACAGAATGGGGGCCATAAACATTGGTGATACAAAGCTTGTCTTTAGTGCCAGTGATTTGGAGAACTGTAGTGAGAGCATGCTTGGATGCAAGAGATTTTAACAGATGGAACTTTGAATATTTCCAAAACGTAGCTAGACCTCTAGCGGTGCCAGAGGTTGCAATGGCCATATGGCTGTAGTGTTTTCTGAAGCATGATTGTTGTATGGAGTCCATTTCAGATAAACTGCTTTTAGTCTCTTGTAGAAGTAGAATGTCAGGCTTTTCTGAGGTGACCTTGGATTTTAAGATCCTTTTCTTTGTGGGACTGTTTAGTCCTCTTATGTTCCATGATGTGAAAATCATAGTAACGTATTGGGAGAGAGAGAGAGCACTCATACCTTTCCTTCATTGATGAGACGACTACTGAGCTCTTGAAGGTGCTGACTGTTGGTCTTCCGACCTCTTTTTTGTGCCCGCCCTTTAGTGATTTGGTGGTTGGCTTTGAGGTTTGCTTTGATTCATCCTGCTATATTTTTCCCTTTGGTTTGGTGTTCTCTTTGCTTTTGTAGACTTTATTGTAAGATGTAGGCTTCCTCAATTCTTTGTATGTGTTCTTCTGCTATTCCCTCTATTCCTTTTGTGTTCCAATCCTTTGTTATTTTCTGCAGGTCCATGCCCATCAAGATATCTTTAATCGCCTTTTCCTCTAGCGTTGGTGTATCTTGAGTGAAGTCCATGTCTATGTCATCTTGAGGCATTTGAACTTCCTGTGAGATGTAGGTTGTCTTTTCCATTTCCATATCCATGGTATTCGAGGTCTTTTCCTCCCCTGTTGTCTATTCCTTGTTTTTGCTGTGTTGGCATGTTTCCTCTGGAAGCGTGGAGAGGATGTCATATTTGTTTTTCTGGGCAAGCCTTGGGGTTTCTTTGCCAGTGTTGTTTCATTTCCCTTGCCTACCTTGGCTTCCCACCTTGATGAATCCTTGCTCATATTTCCTGCTAGCCTAGTTTTCTTTTGGGAGGGGTTTATTTTGTGGGAAATCTCTAAAGATATGTCCATGTTCATGACATTCCCTGCAGCGGAAAGGTATGTGTTCGTAGTCCACCATCTAGGTCCATATGTCATCTCTAAATTTCAGCTTGATGGCCTCTAGGAGGGCTCCGGAGACATTGATGTAAGCACAAATACGAGCGTAGGAGATTTAGTGACCACTTTTTGTACCTTCATACATCTTTATATATTCTCCTAAGGCATCCCCTATGGCTTTGAGAACCGATGGCACCCAATAGTCCGTAGGAAGAGAGTACAGTCTGATCTAGACTGGAACCCTAGTAAAGTCTTCTTTCTCTGGAGTGAAGTTTTCCTTCCAGTACCTCATGTAGAGTCCTGTGGAGTTTAAAAAATGTGGCCTCGCCTCTAAAATTCTATCCCTGTCTTCCAGGAGCACAAAGATAATGGTAAAGAAGCCTTTGGATCCGAGTTGTAATTTGATTCCACCTTTAGGGTTCCATTTTTCTTGGATCCATCCCTTGAGGGCCCTCTCAGAAGGCCAGATGCCCATGAACTTGCATATTATTGCATGTTTTTGCATATAATCTCTGTAGACTGCGATATCAGGCTCTTGAACGACTATTTCAGGGATCTTTGCAGCTTTGGGGTTGGATGCATTTGTCTTTTTGGTTTTATCCTAAGCATGTGTTATTGCCTCTCAAACGGTCCCTTCTGAGGTCGTGGTGTGATGTTTCACGTGCGCAGAGTCTTGATCTGCTGCCTTGTGGCATGTCTCAGTGCTGCTCGACTGAGTAGGAGGATCATCTTTATTAGGTTCCTACTAAGAGGAGATGGGTTAGAGCTCCTGATCGGAGCGAGGGGAAGCGGACGAGTTGGTTAAGCGTGTTAAGAAGGATATTCCAGGAGAATGAGAGGTCCCGGTGACCTGATCTTGGAAGGATGAAGCCTTCGGGCCTCCATCTCGCTCCATGGTAGGAGCCGTCGATAAGATCCGCTGGACAGCTATGGCAAGTCTGTAGGGGCAGAGCCTGCAACATCCAGAGGCAAGGGCCACAAAGGGAAAGTGAGCTAGGTCATGTGCTAGGGTTTTTTCGCCAGAGCTAGGTAGGAAGAATCATTCCCCAAAAGACATTTTTTGGTTTTAAGGTATTTTGTTTTTAGAAGTTTTGGGCTTAATTTTCATTGTTTTTAGAGGTTTTGGGCTTAATTGTCAAAGGACATTTTTTTTGATGTATTTTGTTTTTAGAGTTTTTTGGGATTAATTGCCAAAAGACATTTTTTGGACTTAATTTTGAAAGGACTCTTTTTAGGCTTAATATTCAAAGGACATTTTTTGGAGGTCTTTTTTTAAGTGATATTTTTTTAGAGGCTTTTTTGAAATTTTTTTTTAAAGTGGCATTTTTTTAAGAAGTTGGAATTAATTTTCAATGGACATTTTTTGGAGGTATTTTTTGAAGTGACATTTTTTTAGAGTACGTATTTTGGGTTGAAGTAAATCTTTTATAATGATTTTTTAAAATGAGTTTTTGTCTAACTTTTCAAATGAAATTTTTTTGCAGGACTTGGAAGGAAATATTTTTAGCTTCCTTTCATTTTTATAAGACATTTTTTTCTCAGATTTTTTAAAGTGAGTGTTTTGGATTGATGTATTTTTTGCAAAAATTTGAAAATTGTTTTTTTTAAATTAAACCTTTTGTGATGTTTTTTTTAATTCATTTTTTGTCCAAATTTTTGAAGGAAATTTTTTCAACTTCATACTCTATTATCATGGGAAATCGAAGGAATTGGGTGAGAAAAAATGATTTAACAAGAGACCCTGAGGAACATAGAGAACAAGGGAGAGAATATCGCAGAAGAAAGAGAGAAGAACTCTCAAATATTGAAAGGGAAAATCAACCTCAACTAGAAGTTGAAGCGGGTATGTAAATGTAAATATTATGAATTTTATATTTAAAATTTTCCTAGTGTAAAATGTGAAGCTTAATTTTTATTTGATAAAATAATTTGAAAAATATTTTGCAATGTAAATAGAGAGAGATATTCCTCAAAACATTGATGATGAGATACAAAATTTTGAAAGTGAAAGTGAAAGAGATGTTGAACCAATGATTGAAGATGGTGAAAATGTTGAAATAAATTCAAGTGAAGAAATTTAATCACAAGGTATATATATTATGTTGAACACATGCACGTATTATTGAAATTATACATATTTATTAATTTACTTATTTATTGAATATGTAAATTTATTATGTACTATTCATTCGAATATGTACAGATGAAATCAATGTCAATGATGAGATGTTAGAAAATGTTGACACTCACACATATGGAGATAAAAGAGCTGACCATGTTATACAATATCGTGTTAAACGCATTTTTGATGCGTACTTCATAAAGGAAAATGTGACAGTTCAAACCCAAATGTTGAAAGGTCTCCTATCATTAAGGAAATTAAGAGAAGCTACGACTGTATTGGGTATTTAGAAATCAACAAAAGAAAAAAAATCAAGGAAAATGTGATACAAAATATAAATAGTGCTATAAATTCAATTAGAAGATTTAGACAGAAAAATGTTTCAGTTGTACGTAGATCAATACATATGGCAGTGGTTTCATCAAGTACTAAAGAGAATCTCTTGGTAAAATCTATGGCATGAGCATTAGGAGCCTCACGAAAAATTTTTCACAAACATCGGAAATTTCGATTGCAAATAGATGTAAATGATGAACTCGCTTGTTGGAGAGCTATTTGTAGGCAACCATACAAAGATAGACTTGGAGAAAATGTTAAAAAAATAATATATAAATATTGGAAGAAAAAATCACGTGTTTCACCAAATGTAAGGGATGTGATGCGAAGAAGAATAGCACGAAATCAGTACGAAAAAACATAAAAAAAAATTCTTGGACACCACTCAGATAGATTTTTTCTACAATTTCAAAGAAGATAATCATGAAATTCATGTCTCAATCAGTGCTTTTGTTCAACATAAACCATGGCATGTAAAACCTATCACCGTACACAACACTTGTTGTTGTCGTTATCATGTGGAATTTCAGTTATATTATGACACATTCCTTAATTTTGGTAGAACATTTTGGAAAGATTCACCTCCTCCTTCCACTATCTGTGATTTCATATCTCAAATTGTATGTGGAAGAGAAAGTGATGAATTATTTTACGAAAAGAAATGTGTTGGTGGTAAAAAATGTGATGATTGTGGAAATTTTAATAAATTTCAAAACAAATATTGTACTGATATAAATGATCAATCATTGTCCAACATGAAAGTGAAATGGAAGAGATATGAATATATCCATACATCAATTCAAGTTTCAAATATTGCTAAAAGAATTTAATTACAAGAAGAAGAAATTTTTTTGATAGATTTTTTGAGAAAGTTTGAGGCAAAAATTTATAAATACACCAAACATTCCCATAGAGCTCGATGGCAAGACTTGCAATTCAAAAAATCCCGTGAATTTTTTCCACCAGGGACCATTTTTTCAGTAATTGATTTTGCAGAAAACTACACATTTGTTCCACAAAAAGAAATTCAGAGTGAATACTATCATTTTGACCAAGTCTCCATGCTCGTCCATATTTTATATAGACATGCTGAACAAAACATCGATCATATACAAAGCACCAGTGAAAATTGACATGTTATTAAAGAATATCACTTTTATTTAAGTGGCAATCGTACACAAGATACATATTTTGCATGACATTGTTTTGGAAAGATTTATGACTCCTTGAAAAGTCATGGAATAAAATTCAATGAACATTGGATATGGTCAGATGGATGCACAGGACAATTCAAATCTTCATGATCATTATTTTGTTTGTGTTGTCTTCATAAGAAAACTTGCATTAAACATCGTTGGAATTTCTTTGAGACTGGCCATGGAAAAGGAGAACATGTCGGTGCATCGACATGCATAAAATGATCACTTCGAAGATATCAAATGAACCCCTCTGCAAGTCGGCTTGTGGATGCTAAAGAAGTTGTTCAATGGTGCATCATTGCTCTAAGCCATGAGACGAACCAATCAAAGGAACTGCAAAGGTACATTCAATTCAATTTTTATTGGATATCCAATTTTAAATAGTGTAAATTTATCACAATGATTATCTTTGAGGTATTTTGATATCATATTTACATTCTTCTTTGAATTTTCCATATATAGGTTTTTTTGGAATATTGGGATCGAAGATGTAGATAGATCAATTGGAAATGACATTGAAACAATAAGAGGGACTCGAAAATTGAATTTAATTAAAACAAAGTTGTCCACAAATGTGTTTGCATTAGATAAAAGAAAATATTATTTTTTTTCATGTTTGCATAGACAACACATAATCCAATGATGTTTGTAAAAACAAAATGTATGTAAAATATTGGAAATATACAGAGATAAATACAAAGGGGAAAATTTCCATTGAAATGTTTGAAGAAATGCAATCAGAGGAGACTACATTATCATCTGATGGTGATCCAATTTCTGATCCTGTTAGAGAAGGTAACATTTGAATTGCTTTCAAATGATAGAGATCTAGAAAGAGATACTAAAATTATTTTAAAGTTAAATTTTCATGTTAATTATGATCTAAATTTAAATACATATGTTTGTTTTATTGTGCAGGAAATGTTTTTGTTGTAATTGCACCTACTGACACTACAAGAAAAAATGAGATTGGTGAGGGGCGAAAAATGTCACAATAAGCTCATCGGTGAGGGTCAAAAGAGCCTTCATCAACAAAGGTGGTGTTGCCGAAATTATAGGTGTGATGGTGACATTCAAGGTCCGTCACTAGTAATTATTTATAATGGCGGATAGTGACCATCACCATTTCATATGAGCAATGGTGACGGACAATAGCCTCCGTTACCAAAAAACTGAATTTCACCAAAGGTGGCGTCGCCGAAAGTATGTGTTGTGGTGACATTCAAGGTTCACGAATATTGATTATAATGATGGATAGTGACTGTCACCATTTCATATGAACAACGACGATTTTTTGTGATGGAATTTTCATGGCCGTCACTACTGGTGCATATATATGGTGACGTTTGTTTATCGTCACCATTTCATATTTGGTGAGGGTCAAAAAATGTCATGATAAGCTCATTGGTAACATCAAGGTCTGTCACGAATAATGACTATAATGAAAAACAATGACCCTCACCATTTCATATCAACAATGGTTTATGGTGAATGGTCTTTCATGGTCATCACTATTGATGTGTATATATGGTGGTGTTCATTGGCGATCACCATTTAATATTTTTGCCAGGGTCAAAAAATGTCACCATAAGCTCATTGGTGATGGTCAAAAGAGCATCCATCAGAAAAAAATTATTGCCTCCTTTCCCTATGAATATCAGGGCACGATGGAATCGAAGCACCAACCTCCTGCTTGTAAAGCAGGTGCTCTTCCATTGAGCTAGCACCCTTTAAACAATTAGACTTTAAACTAGCAATTTCCCCTAAAGGTGCAAAGATATACCAAAGGAATAGAAAATCTAGGAAGATAAAAAGTTTCTAGAAATAATATTTTCAATATACATAATAAAAAGACTAAGAATAAATATGATATTCAATATACATAATCATTTTAAAATAACTCAATTGATTAATTTCCTCTATGATACCTAATATTTACCAAAACTACGAATGATTAAATACATTTATAATTTTAGGAAGGAACATGATTTTACTGTTACAATTTTGTTGTCCTATTGTGTCATGATTTAATACGGAGAATGGTTAAATACATACTGATTGGGATTTAATCCAATGAGTGTTTAAAAACACTTAAATTTTAAAAATGAACATTTTCATGTTACAATACGATTTTAAAATGGCCAGAGGCCATAATTAAACTTCTATGAAATAACCATTTATGAAAACAGGATAATGATAATCTCAGGCAAAAACCTTTAAAATCATCTTGATTTCCACCTATATTACATTGAAAGATTTAGTGTTTTGGTTTACAATTAAATTCTTGTGCCTAAGGAGAGTAGATCAAGAGGAGATCAATAATAAGATGCTAACATAGATGATGATGAAAATGGTATCGATTTTTGCTTTCCTCGTGGTGTTTAATAGGGAGAAAATTTTATGTCTTAGCCATCCCACCACAATTATTAACTTGGAGGGTATATTTATCAAAAAAAAAAAACAACACAATGGCCCCCGACTGGGTAGATAGATGCAACCTCTAACCATTGGATTTTCGTGGGGAGTGATGCCCAAAGAGTTACAGATGCAAGCTTCTATTTTGGGTATTAGTATTAGGTTAGATTCAAAAGGTTATACATGAACAAACCTAAAAAAACTTAGAAGCTACAAAGTGGAAGTAAATATGGTGGCCATGTAAAGAAGAAAATTTTAGGCCAAATACAATTACCATCATGCTTATTCAATGCAAATTGTGGGTTCCATGTACTAGTGAAGAGACTATTTTTTATCCTTGGCAATTTCCTTGGCCTTATGCTCAGTATTGGCTTCCTGCAGAAAATGTATGACCCTCTTCACTGTTGCCCAGTTGATGGGCAAGGTGCTTATGCAAAGGAGTCCTACTTTCAAAACCAAAGTCATTTCCTCCTTGAAGCAGTCCACAAAATCAAGATACAATACTTCAAGAAATCCATTATTTTTCTCAATTTGATTACAAAACCACTTCACAAGATCTTCATCCTTTGCAATTTATTGATCTCTTGGTTGTATTCATGTCACCAGCTCCAAGATCACCACTCCAAAACTATAGATGTCACTTATTTCAGTTTTTTCTGTGTAGAAGGTATGTCTTCATGAAATCCTTGCATCGGGGACTTTTTTCGTAGTGCTTCCTTCAAGTTCACTCAAAAAAATAACACTAACAAACTCCACCATGATGATAATGGTAATCTAGGAATGGAAGGAACACAATTAATGTCAACCACAAATGATGAATTGCTGAAATGTACAGGATCTAACTAATTAAGCTCCTAACATCTATTGACTTCGATGAAGTAGCTTTACATCACTAAGGAAACTAGATAATAACATAAGATGAGCAATAAAATTTGGAGTGACATTTATAGTGAAATAGGGTATGAACCTGTGTTAATTTTGGCCACACTATATTGAAATTTGAAGTCCATAATGTGTACTTATTAGCATATGTAGGCTATAACAAAAACCTTGCCACATCCCAACTAATCATTATCTCATGGAAATACTAGAACAGATGGTGAAGGTCTAATTTCTAAAATAAACTTGCATGGTTCATCTTTCCAGTGATTACAAGTATATTGCTTATTCTAATTTCTAAGAGTGCACTTTCCCATTATTCATTCATAGAAAGCACTCATCTTTAAACTACTTGTCAATAGAATGTACTTGTTTTTTATCACCTTTGGATATTAAAAAAAGTTTCTTATTATCCCATCCCAATCTATACAAAGTGCATAATTTCAAAGAATTTTTCTAGAACTATGTAGCAATATATCTATAAATAGCACCACTAGGCATGCCATAGACAACTTATTGATTGATGGTTTCCAAATGACATAGTCAGATGCACTACCAGTATCCTCATTGACATGCCTAGTTTTGCAGATACCACCCTGTACTTCAAATCTTGTTCACGATACCTATTACCATATAAGGATGTTTTTAAGTATTTAGTTAGTCTTAGGATTTAGCTCATTTTGTTCCCATATGCACTGGAAAACCAAGGTGATGAATGAGTCACAAGCATTTCCTATTTTCCACAACCAAGTATGCTTTCTTCTTTCACTAAATATGTAATTATGAATATACACAAGAGGGATAAGCCATGTGTTTTGTAAAATTTAACACCATTCCTCTGCATGATATTTTGTACCAACACCTACTATAAGTTTTTAGATTCAAGTGATCATGACAAGAGATGGGTAATTCACAAATTTCACTTTGATATTATGAATATGGAGCACAATATTCAAGACAAAAATAGAACTCAATAACAAAACCATACCAAAATAAATCCTGATTCCCAACAACCAAGGCATTTTTCCATAAACATGGCGACATGATACCATAAATGCCATGATGATAATAGATAACAAATATTTTGGAACTTCCATTTGAAACTTGTGGAGGTACTGCAAGGGGTGGCAGTAAGAACCAAGAAAACTAAAGTAATTCAGTGTCCTTGCTCCTATTTTTATTCTACGACACTCTACAAAGTATGATCTTGATCTATGACATATTTGTGCTAAGTGGTTCTAAGTTAATAGTAAATGTTATATTCAGATAAAATAAATGAATAATTGAGAGGCCTTATGGGCTAATTTCCAATACTTACACCAAAATATCTTAATATTCAAGTCTATGGAACAACTCGTTCAAAGTTCCAACTGGACTCGATTTTAAATGGAAATCCTAAAACCAGCTAAGTAGTTTACAAGTTAACATTTTGGATATAACTTATGTTCAATTTATATGACAATTTATGCCATAACCTTGAAACTAGTTTCTTAGCTAAAATACTTTGTTATGTCAACAATGTCAAAGAAAGATATTCATGGAAAGAAAAATTCTCTAATTTTTTCTAATGAGGGTGCATGTAACTTGATAAAGGTCGTATGAGATTATCAAACCATAAAAAATTTCACTAAAACATGGAAATGGAAAAGTCTTGTTAAGAAACAAAATTTTATTTGAATATAGTAAAAGCATCGAGCTAAATTCCATAATTAAACTACAGGTAACTGTAAAAAAATGAAATTGCCACCATATACCATCTGGTCTGGTTAGTTCTTCAGAAAGATAAAGTGCAATTGCATGATCCAACTCCTCATCTTGATTCTGTAATGGACCATCCAAAAAAAAAATTTCCACATACAACAATCAATGTTATCGTATTGGTAATACTTTTGATATAATCAAATAAATCATGTACTACGTGGGAGAATAACTAGAAAGCACAACTAAAAATTCAAATCACAACATAACAATATAAAAGAACATGCAACAAGAAAGGAAAACTCCACAATTTGAGAAATATGGACATTCCATGGGCATGTTCTTATATATTGATATAGATAACAAAATAGAAATCTAGATTTATGAAATTCAAGTATCACACAACAATGTCTTGAACAAATATCAATATGTAAAATATTATTTTTTCATTTGGATTTACCTTGTAGAACCTCGGGAAAAAGTATCCACATAAACAACCTATAAACATAATATGGACCTCAAGAGCAATTGTGCAGGGGATAAAATATGAAGGTAAATCACTAGAGAAGTATTCAAAGAAAATTATGAAAATTGTATCTAGAAAGAACTGAGAACCCTCTGAAGTAAACCACACTTTTATCATCGTGACTAGTACACTTGCAAAAAAATATCAGAATAAATTATAAACTATTCCACCAAAAAAAAGTGAATTTTTCCACTAAAATACAGTTTCAAATTAATCACTAACATGAAACTAACTTTGTTAGAGCTAACAAAAAGAAGATTGAAGTTTAAAGGACAATACACTCTGATGAATTAGGGATTACCATGGCATTAAAGGGCACATGCCAAATTTCATTATCATCTCCAAAGGCACCCCTACGTAGTGTCCATTTGACACTTTGTGACTTGGCCCTTTAAAAGGATTTCTCAACCACTTCATCATTCGATATTTATTGTGAGAGTATGGTGGTACAATGTGACCTGCATGTCCCAAATAACATGAGCCAACAATTAAAACCATAATTAAATTATTAATGCCTTACTAATTTAATCCTTGAAAAGACAAAAAACATGAATCCAAGAAAGAAAATGATAAGGTTCTCGTTAACCAACTATTATATTTACAGATATGGCAGAATATTTGATTGGTTTCTTCAGAATTTAAAGAAATTTACTTATTCTCTCAAACATATGAAAAGACACTAAAATTACCAAGGTCATATTTCAACAAAAATCTTGCAGAAAATCAGATTGCAACTATGAAGATATTAATTCAAAAATCATGCAGAAAATCATATTTCAACTATGAAGATATTATTACAAAATCTTACAGAAAATCAGATTGCAACTATGAAGATATTATTACAAAAATATTGTAGAAAATTAAATTACAACTATGAAGATATTATGTAGACAGACTTCTTGATTTCTATTAGGTTTTTTTCATCTAGGATTAAATAGAATTAAGTGTCTCAAACATGAAGGATCCAACCTAGGAAGATGTGCTCCATGACCTTCGAAAGAACCTCACAAAAAATCTCAAATAAAGGTGAAATTCAAGCTTTAAAAGCAGTGAAGAAATACATCATATACACTAGAATAAACTTTGTAAAAGTCGGCCTAAATATTAGTTGAATGGTCGTCCTAAAAGAAAGTCTTGACACTATATAAATAGCATATGTTATATAGCCATTTGAAGAAGAATCACAAGTGCGGAAACCCTCTGAAATGAATGCGAAAAAATCTGAGGTGTTTGCATACAGTTTGTAAGAGGAGATAGGAAGATCTACCACACCAACAATTGTGGATTCCTCTGAGATAAATGTGGACAAGTTTGAAATAAATCTGCGGATGTTTTTGTGTAAGTGCAGATAAACCTCATCTCAGATAAGATAAAATTTGGTAAGGTCTGCGGACCTACCACAATCTATAAGTGCATATAAACTTCAGCAAAGTTTGTGGACCTACCACAGTCCATATGTGCAGATATATATATATATATATATATATATGAACATTCAATGGAAAGTTTCCTGGAGATAGTGCAGACTTGCATCAATATTACAGTGCAGAAATTTAGGAAGGACAAATGTTGTTAATGAATATTAAAGAGTGCTATTCAATCTCATAAATATTTGTGAATCAAATCTCAAGAATAATTGCAGATACAAAGGGAGTCGAGAAGTGCGAACAGAATAGTGAACTAGGGCAACATCTGAGTCTAGACAAGTGCAGAAAGGAAGATGGAAGGATACAAGGTGAAGATCAAGGTCTTGGAAGCACGTCTAGCTTAAGGATCTAAGTCTGGGTCATGGTACTTATCATTTGAATATCTATAAGAAGAATTCTTTGCGGGTTTTCCTTTCCAAGAGGGAGAGGTTTTTCCCTGGCTCTAGGAGCCTAATTTTTGTGTCTTGCGCATTTTGATAATTGACTTGATGAAATATTAACTAAGAGAATACATAAATAACGCAAATATGTTCACAAGTAATTATCAAAGAGATAATTTTTATTAACCTACAGCCCTCCAAATTCTCAACATGGTTTCAGAGCTAAGGTGCTGAACATAAGAGTTGCTTCTCAACACAGACACTCCAAGAAGCAAAGATCAAAGTGTGGGTTGAAAAGACAAATCAGTTTGCAAGGAATAATTTCAACTACTTCATGTAAGATCTCCCACCTCATTCAAAAGATCAACTCATTCAGGAAATTAATCTTTGGCATCAAATATTTGCACTCAAGCCATTGTTTGAACGAAATCTCAACTTTTGAAGATAGTCATTATAATCAAGGGTTCAAATACAACAACATTGAAGAAAGGAAACCCTTGACTTCATTCTCAATCATCGTCAAGGAAGCTGCAAGAAAATCCACTCAAGTAAGTATTCATGACCCTATCTATCAAAACGCCTTATTGTAAAGAAAACAACAAGCTAGTTGGGTCATCAAAATTCAGTGCACGGAATAAGAGAAAAAACTTGAATTTAATTGAAGACGAAGTAATGGACTATATCTAAGGATCTATTGTTCAACCTCCAAAAGAAGATACTTTATCCCATGCCAAGTATATGAAGGGAGAAATTAGAGCCCAAAGGATTCTCATATAATCCATCAAAGACTCTGTCATTCCCTATGTATCAAAACTAAAGACTGCAAAAAAAATATATGAGACATTGGTGGAGCTATTCTCTGTGAGTACTGCTGGAGAAGCAATCTCTCTAAGACAAGAACTATACAAAATGAAATTATAAAGGGAAGTAGGAATCGCTCCATACTTTATGAGGATTTATGAAATAAGAGATCAACTTCAGGAACTAGGAGAAGTGATGTATGACACTGAGATGAGAACAATGGTGTTGAATGCTCTACTAGAGGAATGGGGAAAATTCACTTCTAGTCTATATGGGAAGAAATAAGCCACTCCATTCCATGATTTATGGTCTCTATGTAAAATAGAGGAAACAAGACTAAAGGCCAAAGTTGATACAGGACCTAGTGAAGAGAATCATGCCTTTGTAGCCTCATATAGGAAGAAAGGAAGATTCAGAAAATTTGGCCCTTAGAATAAAAGAATAAATATGGACAACATGTGATGCTTTGGATGTGATGAGTCTGGACATTATAAAAGAGTTTGTCCTAAATTTGGAAAGGACAAGAGGAAATAGGAAGAAGCCCATGTCACTTATGGAAGAGAAGAACCTGACGCTAAAAGATCTAAGAAGGAGGAAGCAAGAGATATCTATTATGATTTAGATCATCTTCCTCTATAAGTGATCTCTCATTAGTTGTAAAATTGTATGATACTATGTACATTAAGAAGCACCTCGATAGAAGCATGGAAGGAGCTCTTGGTGAAACATCTTCTGGAAAACCTCTCTACTAAAGCAGTCATCAGATCAAGGATCACAATGGAGACATAATTTTGGGATATGATGACATATTGTTGAAGCATGTCAAAGGAATGAATCTCTTCATTAAAGAGAAACTGCTACAGGATGACTCAAGGAAAATAGGTATGAGGTATGTAGACATATATGCTGATATTGGATGTGGTGAAGTCATGTCATATGGTTGCAGGTAATATAACTCTGTATTTAGGAGTACAATCTATGAATAAGGATCTATCAGTGCACTAACATATGAAATCAACATAATATAACCTCATAAAATATGAAGTGGTTGTACATAAACAAGAAACTGGAAAATTTGTAATATCCTGGGAATGAATAATGTGTAGAGAGGAAAATATCATGAAGTACAACCATGTCAAGAAGAAATTATCATCTGAAGGCCAAGAAGATGTGACTAGGAGATCTCCTAGGAAGATATGTAGACTCTGACGAAAGTTTGGTAAAGTAGAAGACCCTTGGCAAAACATATCATTAGGAGGCATGTCAATCTGTATGAAGGATTTCAATGCTTACATGGAGATTTCATGGTGAAAGACCATCACTAAGGTAACTTTTGTTCTAAAGTTAATATGAATATGTTTATCTGGATAAATGTTTGCAAGGTTTCCAATCATAAGAAAGGATATATGATCCTTGGAGATGATTTGAAGGAAATTAGCATGGCATAATAGTGGACCAGATAAGGAAGTACGATGAATCACTCTTTGATAGCTGACATGACTCAAGATGGAAGTCATGGATGATCTGTGCCCTATGAAGCTAAAAGTTGAAGATTCCTCAATATCGAAATCCATGACATCAAGGACAGGAATTCTTCATGAGCAGTTGGGTGTCTCACCATTTCTGCTAGAGGTCCCTGGTTAAAAGGGATTCAGGTGATAAGTTTCTCACTTGGAAGAAACTTGGTAATTCTTAAGAATGAGCTTAGGTACATTACTTGTATAGGAATGAGTACATTCACTTGTGGAATAGGTCCTCCCTGGTAGAGAGGGAGAGATAGACACATCATTATGGTCTTCACTTGGGAAGACAGAATGGAGGATTGCGTAATCATATAGCATTCTATACTCCTTGAGAATGTGTTAGGGCGTTCAAGATAAGAGTAGTCGGGGACATATATTCTTTGAGGGCTAGCTACCCAAGAGAATAATAGTCCAATAAGGTCATACTTTAGGAACACCCAAGTGGAGTATGTATCTTGGAGAAACAATGATGAAGGTGCCTATAAGTCATGTGTCTTGCCAGCATTGTAGCCCATTGTCTCGTTCAGAGATGGGGTTGTTAGTCAAGGCCTTGCACTAGGACAATTTTGGTTGATAATATGCTATATAGATGCGATTACCAATCTGATTCTTATTATGATATTCTTTAGTTTGAAAGTGACCATGTACCTATATGAATACCTCTGTAGTTAAGAGGGAGTGTTGAAAAGTGTAACTAGGTCGGTCTTCATGTTGACTATGTAATTATGTATTTATGTAAAGAAGAAGACAATGATAATAAAATGTATTTTTGGTGTACTTGCTTCATGGGTTTCATTAGCAAGATTTTATTATGTACATAGAATTCTTCTTGATGTCTATTAGGTTTTTGTCGTCTAGGATTAAATAGAATTAAGTGTCTCAAACATGAAGGATCTAGCATAGGAATATGTGCTCCATGACCTTGTGAAAGAAACTCACAACAAATCTCAAATAAAGGTGAAAGTCAATCATTAAAATCAGTGAAGAAATACATCATATACACTGGAATAAACTCTGTAAAATTTGGCCTAAATATTAGTTGAATGGTCGGCCTAAAAGACAGTCTTGACACTATATAAATAGCATATGTTATACGTCCATTTGAAGAAGAATCACAAGTGTGGATACCCTCTGAAATGAATGCGGACAAGTCTGAGGTGTTTGCGGACAGTTTGTAAGAGGAGATAAGAAGATCTACCACAACAATAATTGCGTATTCCTCTGAGATAAATGTGGACAAGTCTAAAATAAATCTGTGGATGTTTTTGTGTAAGTGCGGATAAACCTCATTTCAGTGCAGATAAACTTCATCAAAATTTTCGGACCTACCTCGGTCCATAAGTGCAGATATATATATATATATATATATATATATATATATATATATATATATATATGAAATTCGGTGGACACAGTGGACAATTGCTTGGAGATAGTGCAACTTGGAGATAGTGCGAACTCGTATCAATAGTACAACACGGAAATTTAGGAAGCATAAGTGTTGTTAAGGAATAGTAAAAGGTGTTGGTCAATCTCATAAATATTTGTGAATCAAATCTCAAGAATAATTGCAGACACAATGGGAGTCAAGAAGTGCGGACAAAACGGTGAACTAGGGCAGCATCTGAGTGCAGACAAGTGTAGAAAGGAAGATTGCAGGATACAAGGTGAAGATCAAGGTCTTGGAAGCACATCTAGGTTAAGGGTCTAAGTTTGGGTCATGGTACTTGTCATTTGAAGATCTATAAGAAGAATTCTTTGCAGGTTTTCCTCTCTAAGAGGGAGAGGTTTTGCCCTGGCTCTAGGAGCCTAACTTTTGTGTCTTGTGCATTTCGATAATTGACTTGATGAAGAAAGACCCTTTAGAGAAAACACAACTACTTTCCCACTGAAGTAAGTTCTAGTATTCTCAAGGGAAAGACTGTAGAGTCTGACCCTCCAAAATTTCTCAACATCTTCAACATGACTTAACATTTTATATCATATTAGACAAATTTTGAGTCAAGGAACAGTACAAGGTTCGGAGTTAAAATATTTCCGTCAAGGACAAGGAGATATCATATACAAATTTTTGAGTTGAGGTATATCACTATGGAACATTGTCTTGAGTCTTAAACTAGTACTTAATGAGGGACATCTACAAATAAATGGGTACAAAATGTGAATTCATCCCTCATGAGTCATGGCAACCCACAGACAACTCCTGAGGCTTTACAACCAATGTAGCTGCACCCATAACACTACCTTTTTAGGTTGAATTGTCCACACCTGAGGCTTTGCAAGTTGAAACCACTGCATCTACACTCATCAAAACACCTTTATAGGTTGAATTGTCCACATGTCCTAATCCACAGAAGATGTAGTTGAATAGTCTGTTGTGTTGAATTACACAACTTTTGTCCACAACTAACCTTAAGGCCTTGCATGTGATGAGTGCACCAGAAATGTATCATGGGAGCCACAAAACCTACAAACACAATTATCCATGAAGTATAGAATGGGTAGGATGTAACTGGAAAGGACAAAGTTGGGACAAATGCTCCCTTGCAATGAAATTCCAGATGTGACTCCTCATGAATAGAGAGCCACTCTTATCAAAATATTCTAAGAGAAACATGTTTTAAAGCTAAATGGATACAATTCATTAACCACCCTGCCATCCTACCATGTCATATCACCTTGAGCACCCCCTAACACGGTGACTCCCTTCGTAGAAAAGGTCAAATAACTAAATAATTTTGCTCAAAATTGTAAAAACAACATCCAGATATGGGAAGAATACACCAATTCCCAATAGGCTTGGGACTAGAAGTTAGTAACGAGGAGTTCCACACCTTTGGTCAAGATTCCATTCTCATAGGCTTCACCCTGGGGGATAGAAAGGGATTGAACTTATGGCATTGGGAGGTGATGAACCATGTGCATATATTGAAAACCCAAGCTTACCCTCATTCTCCTTAAGGAAAAAACCATTGACCAAGTTCCATTCACATGGCCTTTACCCAACACGTGGAAGTAGTCATTGAACTTATGCCATCAGGAAATGATTACACTTGTGTACATTTTATGGACCCAGGGCTACCCCGTGCTCTCCTTAAGGCCTTCCAAAATATGTTTGTCAAGCGTGTTGTGATCAAGTGGTAAATCAAACGTTTTATCATTACGGAGACTCAAGTGTAATCTCCCCTCAAGAACATGATGTCATGATTTAATGTTGTCAATTTATGTTATCATATGATATCTCATCGATAACTAAGCTTAGGCAATTGGTCCTAGGTAATGTCCTGCATAATTTTGATGAAATAGATACACGTTGGTCATGGATTTTAGGCCAAAGGTAGGCCCACTTTGTTAACAAAGGCTTATTTACTAACCAGAATAAAAGGAGATGAATATGTCAATGAATACATGAATAAGAGAAGGCATAATAACATACAAAGAAGGTTCAAATTTGGCACATATTGCAAAGTCTATTTGTTAGGCCTAAAATCATGCAATCCATGCATAGAATGGTGTACCAAATAAAGCACTAGAATAGAATGTACATCATACCATGTTTAAACCTAGGAAAGTGTAGAATCCTTCTTGTTCTAATCTAATAAAAAGAGTCCACATCTTAAAGAGCTCCCCATTGATTTGTTAGATAATGTTATTCTAATGGGAGTGGATGTGAAGAAACTACCTTGAAAAATCATTCCAATGAGAAGACATACACGTGGCACAAAGAACCCTAGAATTTGGTCAAATGAGCACATTTCATGGGAACATTTTGGCTAGGAGGATGACAAAAGGCACCACACATAAGCTCTCTCCATTATAAAGGCATGGATGGATTAATGGGAAATTCCCCTGTGAGCCTAGTTAAAGATCTACTATAGAAAGAAAGTTCAAGGATTTATTTTGTAATATGAGGTTCATAATTTCATCCATATTTTTATTTGTGTATTGCTGGAAATTCATTAAAATTTTCCCACAAAAGTGTAATAACATAGAAAAATGGAGAAATTAACCATATAAATGGGTGCACACCTTGATTTTTTTTATATAATGATATTTTTGCTCATTAATTTCCATTGATCCTCCCCCTTATGGACTGTATCATATTATTTGAGTTTAGATTGGATCAAATTATTTTTAGCCATGTTGTTTAAGGCGATATCCTTATGAAGAATGAGCTTCTGGAATGCAAATCCATGGTCATATTGTTTAAGGCAATGTCCTTACTAAGGCAATGTCCTCTCATCCATTGGTAATCAAGGAAGTAATTTGCAGTCCTCAAAATTAATCTCTTTTACAATGTCAAAGGTGACAATCCTCCTGATGGGAATTAATCATTAAAAGACAAGTTCCCAAACCGTTAAGTATCCTACCGTGCAATATGTCATCTTTGAGTTTGGCAAAGTCAAACTTGATCACCAATACCATGCTTGCAGGTCTTTGGAATGGGAAATTTCCTAGGTTAGCCTCTATGATCATTTTTTTCATGCCATGTTTGAGGGAACACCTAGTGATATTGCTCACCAATACCATCTCCTAGCTTGATTTATTCTCCCATGGGCCAAAATATGTTTTTTTTAAGACCAACTTTGTTTTCACCTATTATTTTCATAGTGCCAAAATGTCCACTTACATGAAAAAATGCTCACCATGTACATAAATTACAAACCTGATGGATGATAAGGAAAAGCGGTTATCTTATATGCTATGAAACATCATATTCCATACTTAGAATGCACCCCAAAGTGTCAAAATTGCATGCCAAGTGGAAAATTTGCATTTCTCACATTAAAATTTGTGTTACAGCCTGACCTGATGGCACACAACCTCCTGCAGATGCACCTAAGGAGAAGCCATAAAATATAGTGTTGTATTATTTCTCATTGTGCATCTTCCTACACTTCCATAATTATAATTTACACCTTGAAGTAAGGGTACTAAGACTACCAAAATGATTTCATTGTCCTCTGTTAAGTGCAAGTTGTCCTTAGTAACATGCATGTCCAAGGCTCAGTAAATATCAAAATTACGATTTTCAAATTTTTGTGCGGTTATTAGAAAATTATTGGTCTTTTTACATCATTAGAGTTTCACTTCCAATCCAAGAAACCACTACTATGCAAAAATATCGTGAAACTGCCAAATTGCACAACATTACAAATCATGCTAGGGTGCCTTTAGAATTTTATATGCCAGAAGATACATGAGCACATACGGTGAAATATAGAGGTTGATAGATAGAGTATTCCATGGTATTCAACCCTACACAATCAAAATTCCCAAGAACAATCTCCAATTGTTATTTTTTAAGCATCAGCCATAGCAATTTGTTTGGTGTGGCGCTTTTCTCCATCTCTAGAATCACATGTAGGTTTAAAATAAATTTCATCCCATGTTCTCATTATAAATCCAAATGCCAATTCTTGAATTCTATGGTCTTCTCAAGCAACTAAACACAAATAAAAGAGGCAAATTTACATGGAATCAAAGGTCTAAGAATTAATTATCTTATTTGCAACCATGGCATTACCTTAACAACAAAGCGAGCCCAAATCTTGTCACTACGAGCTTCCATGACTTCCTTTAAAATCATAAGCCCCGAGCATCAAATGATGTTAGCTATTTCAAGGAATATCCCCCAATTCTCATAAAGCATCTACAATATTGGTGAAAACTAGCACAAGATAATGTTAAATCATGTCTAAAAATAATAAAAATGAGTTATTGAGTGCATATAAAAAAATTGTTAATCTAAGAATTTAATTGAACTCTATAAGCAATTTAATCTACCTCTAAGGCTGCCTTATGTGAAACTGAACTATATCTATCTCTCTCTCTCTCTCTCTCTCTCTCTCTCTCTCTCTCTCTATATATATATATATATATATATATATATATATATATATATATATATATATCAACTAACATATACAATTATATGTGTGTGTGTACTGTGTATGTCAACTAATATATAAAATCGGAATAATATAGTCTTTTATTAGATGAAATATATGTATTTATATTTTTTAAAATTATACATCTAAGCTATATAATAATAGAGATAAAGTATCCAATTAATATCCACTTAACACAAGTCTAACTTCTGCTAAGGCCCTTTGTTGATGAAGTCATTAGGGGAATTTTGAGGTCTAAAATGGGCCTCCTAAGGAAATTATAAAATAATAGTGGAAAAAATCAAATAAGATTTGATGACATCATCAAATTTTAGAGGGAAAAATGGAAAAACTACTTTTCCAACTCATATTTTCAACTTATCTCCCAAAGTTTTTACTCAAATTTCGAGCGGGAGTACTCGTTGGATGCGAAATTTAATTCCCCATCCAAGGAGTACCCATGTTGCATACTTTCAATGAGTCCTACTACACGAAAAATGAGAGATACATAAAAAAATGTGATTACAATCACGTTTTTTTATGTATTTCTCATTTTTCGTGTAGTAGAGTTCATTGAAAGTATGAAACATGGGTACTCCTTAGATGAGGAATTAAATTTTTCATCCAATGAGTACTCCCACTCAAAATTTGAGTACAAATTTTGGGAGATAAGTTGAAAAAACGAGTTGAAAAAGTAGTTTTATTATTTTATTATTTTTTAATATTTTTACCCTTTTATTTAAAAAATGGTGAATCATCCCTGATGGTTGACATCATCATCTAGAATCATATTGGTTGTTATAAAGTTTATTTTTGTTGTAAATTTTTCTTAGGAGGCCCATTTTAGACCTCAAAATTCCCCTAATGGAAGCCAACTCTGGGAGGTCAAACAACTTCCCTCACACATGCACATAAGGGCTCTACACTTGTCGAGGTTTGAACCTGGGTTTTTTTCATGTTGCCCTCCCATCCCTCACACTAAACCACATCTCGTTGCAAGTATTAGGATGATGTTAATTTGTATTAATATTTTTTCTATATAGTATAAATCTATCTCAGCTGGCTAATGTATGCTAAAGAATATCAATAACTGAAGCATATGTTGACAAGCATCAGTTTACTACGTAACACCATCATGACAAGCACCATTCAATGGAACTTAAACAAGAGTGGGGAAATGATCCACATGCATGGGAGGTGATGGGCAGACCAAATTCCACAATTAACTTTTATGTTTGATAGTGTTGACAAAGTTGAACATGTAATAAGACTCCAACTGCCAAACCTTGTGAAATTAAAATAAATGGAAAATATGAATGGTAATATAAAAAAAAAAAAAAATATTCATCCCTTGTCTTGGAAGGATTCTGTGTGATGTAGAGTATGCACAGAGAGCTTCAAATTGCTGCCGATAATGATTTTCTCCATATTTTTTAAGAGAGGTTTGCAGAGAGTAATGGATTCCAACATCTTGGAAACAAAATTAAGTATATACAGTTGAGGGTGGATGGGGTAAAAGATAAAATAGAATGCCTTGCATTGCACTAGATTTTGTGCATCATCTTCCTGCACTTCATCAGAGTTGATCTCTACTCCTGCAGAAAAACTGCATCATGTGCATCAGATATTCACAATGTTTAAATGTGCATTGATGTGGATGATCTTGAGAATCAGATGTGGAAGGATCGCATTTGACTTAGGCACATTAAGGAGCAACAAAAGGGAAAATATCACAACGACACAGCAAAACAGAGACAGTCACAAGAACAAGCCCAAAGGAAAAATATGTCTCAGGCAGAGGATGGTATAGTGAATTACATGTTGAAAATGATGGAAGTTTGCAAAGCACAAGGTTTTTTATATGAAATCATTCCCGAAAAAGGGAAGCCTATAAGTGGAGCCTCTAATAATATTAGAGCATGGTGGAAGGAGAAGGTCAGATTTGACAAAAATGGCCTTGCTGAAATCACCAAATATCAAGCAGAACATGCAACACCTGGAGAAAATGAGAGTAACATGGTTATTGCTCCTACCCCTCATACTCTTAAGGAACTTTAGGGTGCCTCTTTGGCTTTTCTTATTTATGCCCTTATGCAGCACTATGATCCGCCTCTACAGAGGTATCCTTTAGAAAAGGGTATTTTCCCTCCTTGGTGGCCTACTACTAATGACGATTGGTGGCCATAATTAGGATTGCCAAAAGGACAAGGGCCTCTGCCTTATAAAAATCATCATGATCTGAAAAAGGCTTGGAAGGTGGGGGTTCTTACTACTGTTATCACATGTCACCTGATATAGCCAAAATTCGCAAACTTGTTAGGCAGTCAAACTGCTTGCGGGAGAAGATGACAGCTAAATAAAGTGCAACTTGGCTATCAATTGTTAACCAAGAGGAAGCATTGGTTCACCAGAAAAACCCTAATGCTTTTCCACCGACGAGTGTTGCAGTGACTACACATGTTGGGTCTTTGACATTAAGCAGCAGCAACGTGTATGATGTTGAAGGCTTTGAAGATGATATGAACTCTATTTATACAAATACTGATGTGCAGGATTGCAAACCAAAAGACTTGGATATCTTAAGTTTCAAGGTACATTAATGCAAACCATAAGACTTTGACCATTTCAATGTAAGTATTTCAAATCAGGGATTTTCAACTTTTCAGGTAGGAGATAATGCAGATTTTATCAGAAAAATAAAGTTATCACAGGATTCTCCATTGTAAGATCAAAAGGTCTACACATGTCCACATGAGCAGTGCCCATATCATGAGCGCCAACTTGAATTTTCATATCAAATCTTAAGAAATGCCCATCAGTCTACTTGTGCATATAGAACAGATTTTCAAGGCATGGGATATCAGAGACCAGAACCTCAAGATATTAAATCCTTATTTTGTATATCTACAGGGCAGCCTAACGAGCTACAAGTTCAAGGAAAGGTGGGTATTTTTCCATCTGAGAAGGAAGGACAGACGACATCCAATGGTAATTTGAGTCTTAATCCTCTTGGCACTACAAGTTCAACAATTCCAACTGGTAATCAGCAGGCTACCAATGAATTACTTGCTTATATGATGGGTTGCATCAGAATAAGACATCAATGCTAGGGAACCTTAAGACGATGAATTATCACAATCATCTTGAAGTGAAAATACACCCTTCTTCACAAGGTGGGGAAATTTTCAAAATTACGCCTGATGATAACTTCTTTGGGCAAGGAGTCATTGTTGGAAACAATGATTACAATTTTGGTTCAAACATCCATCTGGTAATGAGAGAGGGATTAAACCTTGATCAAAGCAGGGTCTACGATCAGCCTTTTATACATCATTGCCAAGAAATGAATGGAGACATGAAATTTGTCTCTGAATATAACAATATTCCAATCTCCTATGCAGTCCTAGAGACGGTTTCTAAATACGATAATTCAATATGGTATTTTGGAGCATGACAAGAGTTATTATGAATATATCATCATGGTACTTCTGAAACTATATTTTACAAGGACTTATAATCCTATTATAGTTCCCGAATCATAGCATTATAGGACCACTCTTACAAACAACTACCTTGAGTCATTTTTATTAGATAGAAACCTATAGAGGGCAATCACCATCTCTATGGGCACTTTCATGTAGAGAAATGGAAATTCAAGAAGATGATGATCCATCATCTGTATGATTTGTGCATGATTATTTAGGTTTTTGCTGTGTATTTGGTTTGGAACTTGTGAAAGAATCCTTAATTTATTATGTATGTTACTGTATAGTTGGTCACAAGTTTGTCTTCCATAGTCAGAGAATGTAGACACATGGAGGTGAATCAAATGGAATTGTGTTTGATTGTTTATTTATTCTATATGCATGAATTTATTTCATTGTGATATGACACTTGATTATCTGAATTGATGTGCTGGATAAAATTTGTGTTTTGTTGAATCTACTTCTTTTGGAAAGCAGCCAAAGAAAACAAAAAAAAATTCTCTCCTTTTGGGCTATGGAGGCTAAGGGATATTTAATTCAGGCTCAATTGTCTAGTGCATCCCTTTAATCAACATGTTTATTGGAGGACCCTTAATACTCTTCTAAAAATTATTTTAAGGAGCTACTATAATTTATATGTTGGTAAAATTTATAATTGTTAGTACCCGTGTCATATAAAAATGTATTCAAATTATAATACAGGAATTGACCTTGTGCATTGATAAAGTTGCTTAATGGTGATGTTAAATTTTTATAATTGACTTGCCTAGTTGCTTTCGATGTCTATTCAACAATAGGGTCTTTATTGTAACGTCTTTTAAATTTATTGGCTACTTTCCCTCTATGTTCAACAATAGGGTCTTTACTAATGAACACACATAAAATAGCACTAGCACAAGATGATATTCCAATGCTGCCAAAGGATGCATACCTCTGTATCTGTATCTGATATTCTTGATAGTGTTTACAAGCATAAGAAGTGTTTTTGATGATTTTTTAGAATCTTCTAGCATATTTTGACATTTATGCAGATATTTGGCTCGGATTCATACACCATATACAGAGTGAGAGTCGACATAATCAACCCTCGATCCACCAAAGCACCACTTCTATGATCCCATATTGATGACCATCATCTATCCCTAGGGTTGCAGAAAAGACAAATGATAAACAATGTACTCATTTCTAGACTACACAGTTTGCCCACTAACATCAGTGAAATTTACTAGAACCATCATATCTAAAGATAAAGAGTTAATAGTAGCAGTGGTCAAATGAATTGGAAAAGTAGAAGAAGCTGGTTTTCTTCTGTAATTCTTGCAGGAACGTAGTTTAGCAATTTGCAACTAAGTATTCATGATAATATAAATCCGTCTAAGATCTAATTCTGCTCACTTTTCCTCAGATTCAACACGCAACCTTTGAGCATCTTTATAAATATCCATCTTCGTGTGTTGCAGCTTTAAGATGGAGTCTGAAAATGACTTAATACTTGAAGCAACAAAATCACGACTCCTATTTCCAAATTTTCCCTTATTTAGATGAGTTTATTTTGGTCTAAGGTTGGGTCCAGGACAATGATTAGGGATACGACTAGCTACAAGTCTGCATCCAAAGGAACTAGTAACACTTTCAGGAAGTATACTAGGAAAATTCTCATTTTTTTGCAATAACTGGTTTGAGACGTCCTTCTCATGCTAGCAGAAAAGAATTCTAGCAGATAGATACAGCGCATCGATCCAGTTAGTGGTGTAATTGGAAACATCAATGTAGCTCCAATTACTCCAACATCAATCAAATTTCATCTGCATCCACTGAATCTACATACATATCAATCACTCGGCAGGTACGGGGTTTAATATTAAATCCATTGTACATTCCTATTTCCCTCAATTGTATCCTATCATGGTATTTTTTGGCCAACCCTAGATCTTTCCTTTAGCTTAAAGTGATGGTGGAATTGGAACTCAATGGTAGGCCAAACATCAAAGCAACTTCGGTTACTCTAGCATCAATAGTATCGCATCCACCAGAATTGCAGAGTCGTTGATAACCCCCTCTACTAGACACACACTGTCAAAGTCTATGCAGGAAGCACATGTGATCAAATTCTCTCAGCTTCAGTGTTTGTTAAGGCCTATGAAAGGAAAGGGAAGGGAGCCACAGAAGTAGGGAGCGGAGTAAAAGGAGCAGCAGCCTATGAAATAGATTTCGGTTTTCTCTTCGACTGTAAGGTTCGATTCTTGGTCACTCATATCTTTCACCAATGCTTCTTTATCTCTCGAAACAGTGAATAATTGACGTAGCAAAGAAAGTCTTTAGTTTGACTCTATAGAGATCTATTCGCCATCTGCTACTCATTCACACAACTCAAGATTGTCTGCGGGTTGTCGCTCATTCACGCATGGAATCTTGCTGTGAAAGTGCATGGATGAGAGTTGTGGTTTGGCATGTAAAGTGTTTGTCATAACTCCTCAGTGAGTACCGATTATCAGGTCTACTTTGGGCCCTGGCCTGTGTTGTTGGCACTAGTATGTCTCTCTAGTCTATTTTCTCCTCGACGATGAGAGATTATTCAAGAGCTCTTCTGGAAGTGCAGGGATCAGTCTTCAACAGTGTTATTCTGCTTTCAAGATGCAGATCTTCATTAATGATGTCAACACCATGATGCTTGGATCCCCGGGCACCCAACCACAGCAACAGGATCAACCGTAGGTGACTACACCGTCACGACCTCCTACCGACATAGACATAGGTGTCGAATACTTCTTTCAAATATTTTCGGAACTGTCAACTTTACCCGATTATGGATTTCAATGCGACAATAGGGCTTTTCAAGAACTATTTAGGAGATTGGAAACCCATGAATCCTCTAACCAGGCACTGAAAAGAGAGGTCGATGAACTCAGGAACAGAGTATTTCTAATGGAAGGTGATAATGGTTCACTGAAGTAGTTGTTGATGGACAACAAGGAGAAAGCAGTTCACCACCACCCCTTTAATGACACTCTACATGCTAAACTTCTCAATATGAAAAGAAAATAGGAGGATATCAAATATCAGCAGGAGGGCTTTAAACAAGAAACATAAACACACATAAACTCATGGGCACAGGTTTCTAGAGGAAGGAATACCCCCCTCGCTCCCCCTTTAGTCACAGTTGAGGAGGTGGTACAATCTAAACTCATGGAAGAACGCACTAGACAAGCGCAAGGATTGATCCTCAAAGTGAGAGGGCTTCCTTTGCCTCTCACATCCTTAGACCCCATGGTGGTTTGGACCTTATTCCTTAATGAAAAACTAGATCTCCAAGATGTGACCCTTAATAGGGCTTGGCTTGGGTACGATTCCACTCTCTTTCTCTGGTTCAGGTCTGCAGCTGATTGCCTTCGGGCTCTTAGAGATAAGCAAAAACTATTCTCACTTCCTATTAAGATCTTCCTTGATGAAGATCTTACTAAAACACAGGTTTTTGAGCTCAAACGTTCAAGGGAGTTGGTTATAGCAACACGCTAGGCAGGGAAATGGGCAGTTATTAGGAACCTCAAAGCAGTGATTCGGGACACTTTTCCACCTAGGTGGAAGCCCCGTTTCGGGTCCTCCTAATGATAGGCTCGTTAAGGGAGGAAACAAGGGGCATCCATTTCCGTCAGTTGTTCAAATGGGAATGGGTCTTTTTGGGAATTCCCAGGTCTATTATATGATTCTCTTCAACTGTCAGGTATTTTATTCATCACCGAGACACATGAGAGCCCTGTTCGACCTCTCCCAGACATTAAAGGTTACCATAAGTTCTTGGATTGTAGGTAGGAGACGAGGAGTTCTGATGGTATCAGATGTTCTGGGGGATTTTCTTGCTTCATCAGAGATTCCTTTTAGAGCAAGATTTCTTTGGTGGTTGGAGATGAGTGTGTGAGGTTTATTTGGGTTCAGGTTCAAGGGGTCTCTCATCTCCCTAGGGACACATACATTGTTTTTTGTTACTTCCCTCCTGATTCTTCATCATATCCCATTCATAATGGGCCTAGTGGGGACCGCTTTGTCAATTTGTATGTCAACATAGCCTAGTATACAACATTTGGGGAGGTTATTCTTCTAGGTGACTTCAACTCCCACACTAGAGCCCTCTACATCCCTCTTCACAATCGGTTTGAGGATGTTTATTGCATTTAGGAGGTAGACCAAGAGTCAGTGGGATTTCACAATATTTATGATGATGCATTGGGGCCCTTTACCACCTATGGTTGACATCTTTTACACTTTGGCGAATATCAAGAGCTGTTGATTCTTAATGGTCTCCCGCATTTTCCAAACTCTTGATTTTCACATGTCGACCTCATGGTGGAGGAGCAAGAATTGTTGATTATGTCCTCTCTAGCCAGAACCTCCTCCCCTTCATTCATCACTTTTTTGTTTCCCCCATCCCCTTAGCTGACCATGCTCTTATTTCTTTCTCTCTTTGTGCTGATAACCCCACCTCCCCCCAAGGGCTCACCACATACTACTTTTCATTTTGATGAGGGTGACCCAGACATCTTCTCTTCCCACCTTCACCAGATGCTCCCCTCCATGGAGAAATTCTCACTATTTGACTCTGCATCGACAAAGTACAACTGTCTCCCATCCATCATTTTGGATGTTGCCCTTAAGTCCTACCCCCACTCTCATCATGCCACTTCCACCTCTCATAAAACCTATTTCCATATGAATTGATGGTATGATGAGGAGTGAAAATCTCTCCACCACCAGCTTCGACATGCATTCATCCATACTCACCCCTCATATCCCAATATCAAAGCCTCATATCATCACCTCCTCCATCGCAAGAAACATCTCTTTGTATCCCAGAGAAGACATGACTTGTGTACCTTTCTTTCTCACTCCCCTAAAAACTTCTGGCGTACTGTCCTCCCCCGACACTCTCCCCTCCCCTCCGACCTTAACCCCCAACCCATGTTCTCCCATGTGTACCCCCTCTATGGCATCCCAGGGCAATCCTAGATTCAGGATACCTCTCCACCCTCTTCAGGTTTCGTATTCTATGATAGTGACATCAGAGAGGCCATTTGGGTGATGAACAACAGAAAAGCAGCAAATGAGGATGGTTTCTAGGTAGAGTTCCTTAAACACGGTCTTCGTGCTTTGGATCCCTACTTTTTTGATCTCTTCAACCATGTGGTCTATAAAGGTTTCCCATGAACATGGTCTCAGTACATCATTCACCCGATACACAAATCGAGGCCCAGCTCAGATCCCAACAGTTATAGGACTATCATGGTGGGCCACACATTCTCCAAACTATATGCTACATCCCTCCACCTCCAAATATCCAAGGATATTGAGCAAAAACAACTTAGAGCTAGAGCACAAGTTGGATTTTGACCTAAGAACTAGACTATTGACCACATCCTTACACTTAGGGCCATCATTGAGGAGGCACAAAATCTCTCTTTGAAAGTGTATTATTATTTTGTGAACTTTCGAAAAGCTTTTGACTCGGTGTCTAGAGAAGCATTATTCTAGAGACTCAGAGATATTGGCATCTCAGAGACCCTCTTGTCAACCATCATGCACTTATATGATTCAGTCCTTGGTCATCTACGCATAGTAAATGGGTTATTATATTTTATCCGAAGCACTATTGGAGTAAAAGAAGGTGGTCCCTTGTCCCCCACACTATTTGGGATCTATATTGACGAGCTGGAGTCCTTCTTGCGTGAACACATCCAGGACGGTGATGTTTGCCTTCTACATCATGTCTTGATTTCTATCTTCTTGTTTGCATATGACATGGTCCTTCTAGCCCCATCCCCTAATGGATTGCAGAGGCAGTTGGATGCCCTGACCCTTTTCAGTGATCTTCGACAGTTGATGGTTAACCTAGGTAAAACCAAGGTTATTATCTTCAACACATCGAAGAAGTTCCTCTATGACCTCCATTTATTTTTCAGAGGAGAGGATATTGAGATCACCATCTCATACACCTATCTGATGGTACTATTCAAAGGACCTTGTTTCAGCTTGCGGCCTGCACTCGAGCCTCGAATCAACAAGGGCTATGGATCCTTGGCCCTTCTCTAGAGACAATGTTTTTGGAATCATTTTTAGGACATATTAGCCAAGATGTCACTAATGGATAGTATTTTTTGACCCACATTTCTATATAGAAACCTCATGCAGGCGGTTCTGCCAATTTTCTAGTTCTTCGTCACAGTCTAAAAAGCAAGAGTTATCCTTCTTCCACTTAAGATTGTTGGATTAATCCAGTCTTCCTTGTGAAAATTTAGCTTATATATTTGATCGATATTGTATGAATCACACATTGGTTTAGTATATATTTTGCCATCTGCAGGATCTATAGGAATGATGACCCCGACTCCATTTCTTTCAAATTCCATCATCATTCTCTTTAAATTGATAAAACCATCCATGCCAATGGCCCAATCCAATCCTAGCAGCACAAGAAATGGATCAATATTAGCTACAATTTGTATGACTTCAAAGTCTGCCATCGCCTTAACACCCTCTATATTGACCACAACTTGTGACAACTTTCCTAAAGGAATGATATTTTGCTGATTAGCCATGTGCAGCTGAATGGTAGACCATTCCAGCTTTGGCTCTCCCATTAGATACCATGTTTTCTTAGGTAGAACATTAGCACGTGATCCCAGATCTAGAATAACTTGGTCCATTTCATAACCACCAATATTTGATGTCATACGCATCTCCCTACCCATTCTCTTATTGTTCTTGTATATCTTATTGACTGGTCATTGTTCTTTCTCTGCTCAATTATCTATTAATGCCTGTAGGTTTTTGACAACCTTCTTGTTGCACATCAAATTTATACATGTTTGTATAAATGGTTTAATCTCCTCATCTCCTGCTTCTTCCCTCAGTGTTCTACCAGATGTTGATGTAATTCCTTCTACAAAATCTTTCCATGCTTCAATAAAGGTCTCTTTTACGCGCTCAAGATTAAAGTCTTCTTTGTTTTTAGGTGCTTTACGGATCCATATATTAGTGGATATTTTATTTCCTTTATCTTCATTGGTGGCTACACCAATCCTAATAACCGTATTCACACAAGGGTTTTCTTGACGAGTTTCTACGCGAACCATCTGAATATTTTGTGTCATGGTTTTCGTCTTCTTTTCCTTCATTTTATCAATCAAGACAGGGCAGTCTTCTATGACATGATCAAATTGTCTAAAATACCTATAGGACTATCACGTGCATAATGGCCAACATCTCCACAGTTATATCAAATCACTTGTCCTCTTCCTTGGCTAGTTGATCCACCTCCTTGGGCTCTTCCTCTGACTTGGAATCCTCCATGCCTAGAAGGGGATGTTGGTGATGTAGGCTCAACCTGCATTCTATATATATCTACTTTATCCCAAATGTTGGCGATGTAGGTCGTGGATATTCTCACAGTGCCCTTGGGGAAGCTCATGTTCCTAACCTTCCGTGAGAATCTTGGAATCGTGGAACAACCCTATTCTGAGGGTCCTATTGGATGATGAGCTATTGGAGCTTTAAGGGGCTCTGGGGATAGCTTCTCAGAGCCATAAGAACACACGGGGCTAGGCTTGCCGAACCTTGTGGTGCTTATGCCCCACCGTTATGATGATTGAGTTGGTTCACCGCTCATGATCTATGCCCCATATGCATTCTACCCATTGAGTTTTGGACTCATGGAAAGTACCTCTCATTTGGCCAATGAGGTGGGAAAAGCTAGAGACTAGTAGAAATGACTGATGGATGCATCAGAGATTACCATAGTCTCTATCTAGGATGACACATGTCCAACCACTTGATCTGGGATCAAGTATAGTGAGGTTTCAGACCTCCTACTAACTTTAGGTCAGATAAACCAACTTCGGGTTGGTATGTGACTCTTTCAGTCCATGTGAGGTTTCGGACCTCCAACTGACTCCAAGTCAGGTAAACCAACTTCAGGTTCGTATGAGACTCTTTGTGAGTCCTATAGAGGTTTCAGACCTCTGGGTTGAATCTGTCAGTCGGGAATGATGTCTTTGTGACTGACCCACTTCTTTTCTTAAATAAAGAGGCCAACAAAGCAAGTTATGGTGGGATGACACACGATGTTTGATTGCACAGGTGGATGGATTTCTCCCTAGTTGAGAGGGAGTGCTAAAAATGGAAAACTAGATCCAAAATCCATGTTGTGATGCTTATATGAAGACACCAATATTTCTATTAGGTTCCTCTTTCAGAGAGGTGCAATATTGATATTAATATCATCTTGATTTGATGAGCAGAACATTTATTTTGAATTTATTTTTAATACTTTCAAAATATGTGTAGGTCGGCCTTAAGGTTTTACACCCCCAAAAAATGTGTCACACACCCTCGGTGATTGGTATAAATAGAGTCAACGTTGGAGGAAATTTCAATCATCTTATCCTCAAACATCATCTCTCCTCTTTTGATTGGTTCGAGCTCCTTGGAGGCAGTTTTCGGTTCACATGTGGGAATGAAAGACGAAGATAATTTTTTGTTGTTGTTGTTGTTGCTGTTGTTGCTGTTGTTGCTGCTGGTGCTATTTTTGTTTTTGTTGTTGTTTTTGTTGTTTTTTTTGTTGTTGTTGTTGTTGTTGTTGTTGGTGTTACTACTGTTGCTATTGTTGCTACTGCTTGTTGTTGTTTTACGTTGACTTTCCTGGGCAGCATTGAATTTTTTGGGGTTTACTTTGAGTTGACTGTGTGGTTGTTTTGAGGGTTTTTCTGACACATGCTCGATTGGTTGACCAAGGAGACTTTGTTGGTTGAAGCATCCTATTGACCATCGAAACACACCAACACATTTATCTATTTCTGGTTTGTCTTCTATTGATCTACTAGTATGTTCTATCAGCACTTTACTTGATTGTGTCATTGTTGTAGTGAAAGTAAAGTTGCTTCAATCATATAACATCTACATAAAATTACAATTTCAAATATGAATATGGCTTGAAGTCCTGAAGGAAGAAGTTGATCTACTGAAGACGAATTCGTGAAATTCTCTCTGTGTTGATGATATATTTCTCACAAAGGATGAGAACCTCTTTAGTGTTAGAGGGAGTTGATTGAAAGTGTTACATGAACCTGATAAAATACTTTTCGAGAATGTGGCATGATGGATTGTGAGCCTGTGGCTACTTCCTTGATGAAGAAAAAGTTGCAAGAATATGTTGTTGAGAAAATAAAAGGCATTGATAGGTTGTTGGTGTTCGCTTTTGTTCAAATCTTTGGTTAAAACTGGACGAATAGCTAGATGTTACTAATAAAACAAGTATTGAAGATTATGTATTATTGAACAAGTATTGTATTATTTTTTTTTCATCTTTCCTCTTGTGAGCCCTATGGTGTATGGTGTAATGGTGTAATTGAGATTGTGCATCGAGAGCTCCTCATATACTACCTTTATATGCTCCAGACATAGTGGTTCTATTGGAAATATTATATCAGACATTTTCTCATCGAGTGATAGGTACTCTTAAGAGGGAAAAGTGGTCCATATGGCCTAAGTTTCCTATCCGGATCAGATACTGTGTATTTGATCACACCAGCCAAGCCATTTAAGAGGCCAGTGAAATTGAATCATATAATTTTGGAGAGATAAGATTCAGGAAACATGATCCTGGAGCTTTTTTTATTATTCATTGTGTTGTGGTCAACCAGATGTGGTCTTATACCCATGAGAGGGATACTAATTAGGAAATATTCAAGAGACTTATTTATCCATTGAGGTTAAAGAAAAGCTAAATCAAGGACCTCAGAAGAAGGTCGAATAGACCCATGCTTCACCTATTTTCAACCTCCAGGAAGAAGTTGAAAAGCTCCAGAGGGTGTTGGAACAGGTGAAGGAGATGAAGGAAGCATTGGAGAAAGAAGCAGAGATAATCAAGAGGAGGATTGAAGAAGAGCAAGAAACGAAGGAGGAAGAAAAACCGAGAAGGAAAGCAAAACAAGATGACCTGGTGAAATAATTGGCTTTGGAAAATGAACAAAGTATCAAGCTCCAGGAAAAACGAAGGAAAAGAGATGAAGAGCTTTGGAGGAAAATATATGAGTAACTCCAAAAGAAGAAGGAATAAGCTATGTGGAAAGATAAAAGGATTTAACACCTTGGCATTCCATCATCTCCAAAGATAAACCCCACTCCTCCGTCTCTAGTTGAACCATGTAAGATTGAAGAAATGGAGAAGGAGAAATTTTTCCCCATGACCATGGCTGACCCAGTAGTAGTATTGACAACATTCAATTATGAATACAAGAATATCAAAGTCAGTAGGAGAGTTTCCAAAATGATAAGGTTGGGGGAGAAATTTTCACTGAGGAGGTTCTCATTCATGAAAAAATATTTGATTCAGTGATGACTGCAACTGTCAGTATTACCATGGCCCAAGCAACAGGTGATAATGTTTCCATGTTGAAGAGAAAGGTCTATGTTTCTCAGTTGGAACTCAGTGTTGCTAAGCAAAGAATTAAAGAGCTAGAATTCCAGCAGCAAGGTGAACTAGACTCAGTTAAAGAATTCAAAGGGAAATCACTTGAGATCCAAGAGGAACTGAGTACGGTTAAGAAATAATTCTACAGGAGCATTCTGGGCATCAAAGATTAAACTCCTAAGTTTGGTGATTATATAAAGAGGATGGTGCCTATCAAGGAAGAATTGGAGAATATTATAAATATGCTAGATGACATCATTTAATGGGAAATATAGTATCCTGATGAGGGGGTAGGCATTCCTCAGCTCTGTGACTTGGCGAAAATAATCTGTTTTTCTAAAGCTTGTAAATGTCTCGACAGGGCTAGAGCCTTAGAGGAAAAGGCTGAGGAAGCTTTCAAAATTTGCTTCAATTTTGGAGGAGAGGTTGATGAAGTCTTAAATAACTTTAAGTTTATGATGTTCCAGTCAACCTTTGGTCCTGTACCTGTGCAGCAGGGCATAGGATAAAAGGAGAGAGTGATAGACAGCTGCAAGCAGGAGATCCGGGCATTAAAAGTTATCACCAGGGACAACACAATTTATATGAATATTTGAATAATACAATTCTAATCCAAATTAAAAGGAAGGTGTCTCTATTTCTAACAAGGATTGCATAGGTACAAGGCTATGGTAGTAAGCGAAGAATGTTGAGTATTTAATCTAGGACCTAGGTTAATCTAACAAATTTTTTTCCCTTTATCTCATATAATTTTATAAAAAATTGGCCAGATGAGAAGTTTCTATTTCACTCAAAACCTAAAAGATGTTAAATTTTTGGCACTGTGCTCAAATGGGTTTAAAATTCATAATGTCACAACTCCACTAACATTTACAAGCAACCTCATAACATAAATAAGCAAGGAGATACATAATCAAATAAAACCATCATATACATACTTAAGTGTCTTGTCCCAGCTTCCACTTGCAAGGAATTTCATTGTTGGAATCCATGCAATTTTTTTAATAGGTGCATCATGCATAGCCACAGTCACTGGCTGGCCCCTAGTCAGCAATGGCCACATTTTAGCTTGTTTATCACAGCCAACAAAGAAAATAGCAGTGCCATCGTCCTTCCATGTCGAGCTTCCATGTCGAGCAGAGACACTACATACGAAGCATTACATAATAAAAAAACATAGAAGCACACTCTGAAACTTCAATAATGGTTCTTGCCATACGTAATACAACCCTGGTTCCTGCAACCATATTACAACTTTTGGATAAAATTCACAAGAAAAAATAATAGGTACTAGAATTCCAACCACAATATGAAGCACCTCACCAGTTGGTCATGTGACATTGCTTCTTGTGGCATGCTAGCCCTAGTTTGAAGGACCCTCCAGCATCTAACATTGCAATCTATGTTCCAAAATATAACAGAAGATTAAAACAAAACACCAGTCAAAATCATTACAATAATATCACTATCCCCAAAATCTCAGATGAACGAGTCCACATTTCAGTAAATCAAGATAGTTGAGAACACGATAAAGCGCAGCAAAATACCTAAATTCTCACTTATGTTAGCCTAAAATCCCTCCTTTGTGCCTGTTTAAAGGTCCTCGGAAACAATCATTGCACAGAATCTCCGAAAGCTTTGTTTTCGCAAAGATTTTTAACGACCAAAACTGCTGAACCCTCAAATCTCCAGTAACCCTGTGCTCGTGCCTTAGCTTTCCATCCAATTGATAAGCCACCAAAGTTAAAATGGTTAACACACCCACCAAAGTTCAAATGTTATAATTTTTTGACATATGTTTTGTCATATTAAAAATAAATAAAACAAGTAGTAAAATTTTATTACTTAAAAATGTTAGAGCATTACTCTATATTTTTTAAGCATATTTTTTTTCTCATTAAAAAATATAGCTATCAAGGTTAATCTAAGGTAAATAGAGCTAATATTTGTAAGATAGTAGTAATAATATATTTTTAAGATCTTAGCGAGACCTTATTGTGATCTCATTGTTTGTAGGATTTTTATTGTGATCTCATTGTTTGTAGGAAAAAAATACTTAAGTCCGCTAAACTCTAAAAATGTGTACATACTCTACCCCTTTAGATTTGAACCTATGACATCTCATGATGAAGCACATGTTCTTAATCATTGTAAATATATAAAAAAGTTGACAATTTTCTCCAGTATTCAAATATTATGACCCATGGTCATCCAAAGGTAGAAGCTTCTACTAAACAAAGAATCCATAGGTAGACCTAAGGTTTGAAGGGGATTTTATTATGAAAAAACATAAATGGAAACATAGAAAAGATATTGCAAAGAGTACAATAGTAGAAAAAAATCCAAATTCTATTAATGGATGAAATAGAAAATAAATATAAATTGCAATGTGATGCAAACTAAGAGGAATGGAGGTAGCTTATTTATGAAGAGATATGTTTCAACTACTCTTAATCACAAGAAAACATTACAAGATGTCAAAACTACCTTTGAACATAAAGTATGATGTCCTAATATCCAAAAAATCTAAATTCCAAAACCCTAGCCCTAGGAAATGGTATGCCAAAAATAACGTGGGCCCAAAGATGCTAATCGATATATCAACTTCCTGGGGCTACAATGTTTTCATGCAAACTCCATTTAGGAAATTTCTTGGACCAATACAAACAATACTATGTTTCTTTAGCCTATGACAACTGCCAAAAATGCAAGGGAAATGCCCAAAAAAGGCACAAGAAGTTTAAGACCGAAAAAACTATAATATAACTACCAACACGTGGAATAATGTTGAATCAATGTAACAAGTGGGTGGTCACTAGTATCATATTGAATCAATTGTCCCCCCTTATGAATAAGTGGTCCATTTTGTGTCAAGTTCCATCATCGAGTGGGGAAAGTTTTGTTGAATATGGCTCCTAGCGAGACATGTGCGCCAAAGTAGGAACATGAGGTGCCTATGAGAGGTGGAAAATATGGTTGAAGTAGCTCCACATTAAGTATAAGGTTCAATCCAAAGAAAAGGGAATTTTTTATTTCGAAGCATCTTCACCCACAACCTTTGTGTTGGTGTAAGGCCTATATCGGAATGGAGAGTCGAGAGGGGACTTCCAATGGGATCTTAAGAGGTGTTCTTTATACAAATGCAACCATACCTTATCTCCCACCCTTAACTTATGTGGCACTCTAATCCAGGTGGATATTTGGTGGCCACCCACATCTTCCACTAACTCAATGGTTCTTTATCTTCTTATCAATTTTTATATGGTTTTTTGGGTCTTGAACTTCTACGATCATTTGTAGGCCCTAAATGCATGTTTTTGGCCATTTATGGGTCCAAAGGTTTTTATGTCATTCCCTAGGTTTAACCAAAATTTTTAATCCTAAATATAGTTCTTTCATATGGACTAATTGTGTTCCCCAAATAGAGATTTTATGCAAAAGTTGCACCACTAGGAAGTTGATTCTAGGGTTACGGTTTTAAACATCTGGGGTTATTTATTTTATGTTAAAACATATGATGAAACTAACATAAAAAATTAAAAAAATATGCATTCATGACCTACAAGCATCTTGATCAAAACATGTTTGTAAAACTGAACAACCTGTATCGGGAAAGCTTGAGCAAGATTAGAGCTTAGAAACAAAGCATGAAGAATGAGGAACCATGTTTTCGTCTTCAGGGAAAATGTAGATGTGGGTAGGGAGGGAACCCTTGCTCTCTCTGGCAGGAAAAGGTAAATGTTAGTGTTGGATTTTTGTTAAATAAATCTTAGCCTTTGCCTCTCATTCTATGGAAGGGACTCTGCTACTTCAAGTGTATAATTTTTATTAATATTGTATCACCATATTTTATGGAAAGTTATTTGAAAAAGGTCATTTTTTAGTAATCATTATTATTGTATTCTATAATCAAAATAGAGTGAGAGCTAATTCATTAATTTTATTTAAGTAAAATTAAATTATTTGAAATGATTCATTCGCAGGCCATTAAGGGGTGGACTCTCACTATTGCAAGATATTTTTTTTTATTGCTTAGTTAACTTATTTCCTTGTGTATAAGGAAAATAAGATTTTAGTCAATCAGAAACAATTATAAATCTTATTATATGACCAAATTCAATTCTTTATTGCCAAAACCCATTCTTTATTAGGTTTCAATATGGTTATGCTTAATGTCAATTCAATTTATCTATTTTAAAGACAACCCACACTATCACAAAATTTAGTTCTTTAATGCCAAAACATGTTCTCGATGAGGTTTCAATATGGTTGTGCTCAATGTTAGTTCAATTTATCTATTTTAAATACAACCCAGGCTATCCAAATTTAAATGGAGCTCGAGGTATAAGTTTTTATAAATAGAGAAAAAATATTCATTTCAATTTCATATATATGAAGCATTAGAAATGGATAAAAAGGAAATTAGGATGTCAATTAGGTTTAGCTTGGGTGGTTAAGAGGAGTTGTTATCATCATTTTCTAAGGTCAATATTACTTGTGATGTGTTTATTCCTTGTGTAGGGTTTGCATTATCTTTTGAATTTCCAACTCAACCTTTTGAATTCATCCATTCTACCATGACTCATTTCCATTTAGTTTGCATTCAAATCATTCTTATGTTATTATCAATTTTATCTTAAGCAAAGTATGGAATGTGTTGGTTGCATCTTGGTGCTACAAAAGATGGTCTTATGGGTGTATTTATTATATGGTGAACAATAGATTATATGTGTTGTGTATGGAAATAATTTTGTTTCTTACAGTTCTTAGTATGTTGAACTACGTTTGGTTGTTCTTAGGTGTGATAAAAATGAATTTAGACACCATCTCTATTTTAGAATACGAGTTTTCTAATATACAAAATCCCTCGATTCTCCAACATGGTATTAAAGCTAATGGTTTGAGATGTAGCATGTTGCCTAAAAGTCTCATGCAAGTTGTAGATGCTCTTAAAAAGTCAGATTTGTTTAGTGGATTGGTTCAAGATTTCTAATTGCAAAATAAATCTAGGATCAAATCAATTGGTCAAAATAATGAGTTTCAAGCTAGATATTATACATTTTAATGAAACAAACTATGGAATTTTGGCACAATATATGGGAACATTGTTGAAGAGTGAACATTTATAGGACTTTACGAAAATAATGGTTCTTATCCAAGGCATAACTAATAAAAATTTTTCACCAACAGGAAAAAGGATGAGGCTCTAGGAGTCATAATGTGGAAGAATGTAACTAGGTTCAGTCTTCATTATTAATCTATTTGTCAAAATAATTTATTATTATTCGACTTATTAAAGCATGGGTTTCATGCTTCGGTTGTATTTAGATTAAGGTCCCAATTGTGGACATCTAGGTTAGTTGTTACAAATTTAAATTGATCAAATTTTTGGGATTTTAAATCATGTAACATTAGGTTGTCAAAAGGATCCTCCATCAAGTCATCTTCTTCAAGGTCATCATCCTTGAAATCTACTTCAAAGACAACCCTCATGTAAAGTGACACAAGTCATCAAAGTTGCATCCTTAAGTTGACTTCAATCAGTCTTCAAGTCGGCTCAAATCAAGACACAACACTTCACACTGTCATGTCGGCTTAATAATTATGGAAAAAAACTATATATATAGGGGTATAGCTTTCATTTCTACCACAGAAGTTTGGAAATCTCTGAAGCTTCGGACCACAGATAAAATCCGGATCATGATCACAGGTTTGGTATTGGAGGATAAGGTCTCGAACATATTACAGAATTTTGGTAACCATTTATGCTATGAATCAGGTAACTTCCATGATATGATGTTGCAACAAAAAAGTGCCTTGGTTTCAACACATATCTACCATATAATCAGTGCTATGTTATGATACTCAATTAAATGAATATGCTCGATTATCTCAGTTATGATTCTCAATGCTATGATGATGCTCGATGATCTCAGTAATGATGCTTGGTGCTATGTTGTTATCTCAAACTCGATCAAGGTAATGAGGATGGAGTTTAGGTGCGAGAAAAGGAGATCTAGGTGCTAACACAGTGAAGGGATGACTTGATGGAGGAAGTCTATAGTCTAAGGTCTTGGTCATCTCATCTTAAATCTAATGAAGGAAGAATTTTGACTGGGTTTTCCCCAAAAGGTAGGGGTTTTCCCTAACATGTGCCTACATCCTGTGTCTTCTTCTATTTGTTCATTGGAATTACTCTTGATGATAAGAAAAGATAAATTGAAAGAAGAAATAATAATAACAAAACATCATAAGATAATTTCATGATAAGAGAAATTGTTTAACTCCCATCTCCTTAATTTCTCTAACACATAACAACCTCCATCTCAAGGTTGATTCAATGTCATATAAACCATATAAACCACTCATATAATCTGTACTCGTTAGTATATCAAAGAGCTAGAATTTGATGCTTATTTTCCCCTAAGACCGTACAAATGCTAGTGGAGATTGTGTAGGCTCAGAGGGAGTTGTGGATTTTTTAATTATATGGTTTGATTTGCACAAGAAGATTCTAGGTGGGCTTGATGTTAATAAGCCATGTGACAACTTGTCAAGCTCGTGTGGATGCCCAAATGAAGCCCTTATATTGCGTATAAATAGAAGGTGAGGTTGGAGGCTAAGATAACATCCAAGCAAATAAATTTAGGAGTAAAACACCTTCTGATGTAAGCCACAACTTGAAGAAGAAAAGGTTGAAGCCTGAAATGACTATTTTGAGGTCATATTAGGAGATATAACAAGGTCGAGGAGTAGATGCGTAAATAATTTGGTAAGAGGGTTGTTCTGGTACCAAAAGAACTGGCATATTTGTCATTTAAGAGAGTATCAGGCACTGTATTTATTATAGGGATAATGCATGTCTATATTAGGTTTGTTGGAGGGGTCGTAAGGCCTAATTCCTACAACATAACTAAGGGACAATCAGTGTACGAGATAAAATCTAGGGTGAAGGCAAGCCACATTGATAGAAGGAATTGTTGGCAAGTGTTGAGAGGGCTAACATGGACTGTGGATAAGACCTAAATAGATTTCAGAATAAAACAGGGTACTCACACATTAGAAGGTATGCTTTCATGTTAAATTATTGGTCCTATTTTGGACAGTTGGATCATTTTAGTATAGCCTGCGGAAGCAAATAAGGGAGGTTTAATGTGTTGGTTAGAAGCCCTAACCAGTGTAATGATTGGTGATTGGATCAAATTCATATGAAACCTATGGAAGCTATGTGTTTGGGTTCTCTTGGGTGTTAAGAAACCCCAACTAGGAGAAAATCTCGCAATGAAGTAAGGGGTGTCCTAGGACAGGGCTGTTAGAGAAGTATCTTGGTAGCCAAGAGGAGGGTTTACTAAGTGTGAGGATACCCTAGCCAGAGGTAGCTGCTACAACAAGTATTGGTCACTCGTGGTCTACTGGAGGGCAGCGTGAGAGTGGGCACTCATTCCATAAGTGTGCACTCATGACTGCACCTGAGATGATGGTGTTAATCTCCTCAACTAGTGTTCCATACTTGGTGGGTGTGACCCAAGACCTAATTTGTATATCCTCAAAGGTGTTGTTATAAGCTTCTATCTGTATTTAAGAATATTTGTGACTGGTGTACCACAATCTAGCTCTGCAATCCTGGTGCTGCTTAACTTCCCAAGGCTGAGGTGAGACCAACTCGGACCAACTAGGTAATCTAACACTCTTGAGATTTTTTTTTTTTTTCCAATAACCCAAGATTCTCCCCCAACTTGTCAACCTTCCCCTTTGTTAGGATATTTTTTAAACTATTAACCATATGCAACTTTGATATAATGTGGTCCAACACTACCAACTCCCTAATGAACTTGGAATATTCTTAGGAAATTGTATTGAATATCAATGTGTTTGAAATGGTCATGACACATTGGATTTTCATACAGCTTGATGTAACTTTTATTCTCACAAGAGGAAATATTGGGCTTCAACAATTGATTGGTTGACTCTACAATCAAGTTGAAAATCTAGATAGCTTCATAATAAGTATATGAAACTGCCATATACTTTGCCTCAGTGGACCTGAATGCAATTGTTGCTTGCTTCTTGTTGATTTAATAAAAATGATTTATAAAATGATAATAATGATGTTTAAAATGAGTTTTATGATGGTCTACTTATACACATTGATTGTTCATGAGGTGTCGGGGTATGTTTATAACATCACTACCCTTGAAATCTTTGTCTTGATAGCACAGTAATTAGAATTTTATTTAGTTAAGCATGTTTTTGTGGTGGAATGAAGTTTATCAGATATCTATTTATACTTTGTAGAGGTTTGACTTTGTTGTCATTTGAGTGTTGGTGAGGTTTCTTTGTGTCTTTTGCATCATAATATAAAGTATTTTGACCTGATTATTTAACATTAAAGCTTTATGATTATTGGAAATATATTTGAAATATCTGCATCATCAATAAAATTTTATGGTTAATTAAATTACTAATTAGGTACTACAAAAAGAGGATGATGTTGAGAGGGCTTGCCTGGGTGACTCTGGGAACAAGCCAAAGGTGGTCAGACAAAGCTCTTCTAAGTTACAAATATGAAGAGAAAAAAATGGTCATGTATATGTGGTTGCTCAACCTGGGCTGTATGGAAAATCTTGGCAAAGAGTGTTTACCTTTCCGTGTCTTCAGGAAAGTAGGTTGTATGGTCACAAAATAAGATCACTACATGTCGATGATGTTTTTGTAGTAAGTTCTCAATTTTATCTTCAGAATGGCTAAGAGAGAGGATCATGTTCAAATATAGGATATAATTTTATGAATTTGGAGATTTAGAGTTAAAGAAAAAATTGTGGTGATGTTTGGATGGGTGCTAATTTATAGGGTTTTGCATTTTTATAATTTTATTTGTTGTGATTTTTACCATGCTACCTAGTTGCTTTCCTGTTGCCCTAGCATTTTAAATTTTTCAATGTCTATCTCTCTATTGTTTCTTGCCCCATTTGAAATGTCATCCTTATTTGGTAGGTGTTTTCTTCAATATAGTGTGAATATTTTTCCATCACACAACTTCTGTGGGGTTTGTCTATGAAAATAGCTTGTAAGGCCCATTCACTAGGGTATTTGATGAAATGATCTTGGTCATATGATATTCGTTTGATGCACATGATACCTCATTATAAAGATCTCTCCGAGGACTACAACTGCTAATGTTATTGCTATGAAATATCGAAACATTTCGTGCCCAAAAAACATCGTTTGGGGCCTCAAAATGGCTCCAGAAGTTCAGGACCTGAAAAACTGAAAGAGACAATGGTGAGGGCCCAAGTGGAATAGGCAGGTGGCCACCAATATCCACCTCGATCACCTTAAATTGAATTTATTGAGCTAACTCAATCATCATGACTTAGGTAACTAACACAAGTTTTTATGAGATGAAATTACAATTTATTGTCCAATTTGTTTAAGGGAAAAATAAATTCGACACCTCACATTCCTCACTCCTGGTAGATCAAAATTCCTCACCAATGTGGGTGCATATTTTTTTTCCTTTCTTGTTGCCAATTTCACATTTTCTTATTGAAAATTTCAGCACTCCCTCTCAACAAGAAAGGAATTCAATCTATCCCCATCCGGTACCTTTGGAATGTTCTGCATGCTACACTTCTCTAGTGTTGTTTGCACTTGAAAATATTGAAACTGAATAGCCTCTAAACAACTGAATTAGTATAATTCAGTTGTCATCAGAGTATTCTAACTACTATTAGATACCTCACCTATCTAGTACTGGATTCTATATGGCTGACATCACATTTTATCCATGCTTTGGACTATTGCAACTTCTGGGTTTACAGCTCCAGCTAGCCCAACCTCCTCACTCTAGTTTTTACTCTGCTTGTGACAGCCAGACTTACTCAAATCTGTGGTCTTCCACCATGCTGTTGTGTGTGAATCTCAGCTAAAGCTAGATTGATCCATGAGACAAGCCATCTCAATGGACCTTACTTGGGCTTTTCTTCTCTTGGGTCTCTGTACTTGCCTTTTTGTGAGCTGTCTCATCAGCATCTGACTGTAAAATTCCCCTAGAGGTCAGCTTGCTTGAGTGGACGCTTCCACTTGGTCTCCTCTCTTCTTCTCCAATTGTGGTAGCTACTCCACAACCTTCTGAGACTTCTTCTCATGAGGATGCATTTTGAGAGGTAATTTATGCTCCCTCTAAACCACCAAGTCTCTAACTTCTGCCTTTCTCCTCAAAGCTTTGAATGCATCTGTTACCTCAAGTGCATATAGGTTCTTGACTCGCACACAGTTTAATTGTCCCAATGTTACAAAAATTTTCTAAAAAATAGTTGATTTTAAATTGATGATATCTCACTCATATGAGCTCCGATTTGACCGATTTGTTTTTTCCATTTGGGTAGATTTTCACAAGGAATACAAATATTCTATTTCTTTTTGAAAATTTTACACCAAAATATTCAGATATTCTCTGCAAACTTGTTGCCCAAAAAATTCCTACTCTGATACCATGTATAAAATCTAACCAACGAGATTCAATCTGATCTTGTAATCTACTAAAACAAGATACTGAATCCTTCCAACAATTTGTGGAAGCAAAACATGATCGCACAATCACATATAAGTAAGAGAAATAAATTATCAATCGCACAACAACATGATGTATTTGGGGAAAGAAACTGCTCAAAACCCCTCTATCTCTATTGTGTATTAAGTTAAGGAATCATGAAACAATACAATGCTTAATCTCTCATGAGATCCTCCATCACTCTGTCAATTGGCTCTCGTTGATCTAGGAAAACTCGATCTAGTACTTAGCCAATCCTCATCCTTACTTCAGCCTGCCTTGCTCATGAAATTCTTAGGGAATTAACTCCTTATTAATTAGGAAAATCAGTCTTCCTTGATTGCGCAATCCATCATGGGATACCAATGACTTTATAATTGCACATGGAAAAGTTTCTTTGAATAAAACTGATAGTTATGTTCCCATTAACCTCTGTCTCAACTGGCTATTCCTTGAAACTGACATGCATGCAAATATTAATAGAGAATTATGAGTTATATAATTGATCAGTCATTGTGACTTAAATATAATTTAATTCATTGGACCTCTCACTAGCTCATCACTCAGTTAGAACTAGTTAAACTGATTTCAAATCATTTAATTGAGTTAATTACACTTGCACCCCACTAATGCATCAACTTCAACTAAACTGAAAAAATATTAGAATCCCTCTAGATGCCTCAGCTTAGACCCTCAACTCTAATTTCTTGAGCTAAATCAGTCATCATGACTTAATTAACTGACACAAGTTGTTATGAGATGAAATTAAAATTTATTGTCCAATTTATTTAATGGAAAAATAAATTAGACACCCCACATTCCTCACTCCTGATGCATCAAAATTCCTCACCAGTGTCGGTGCATTTTTTTTTGTCCTTTTTGGTTTCCAATCTCACTGTTTCTTGTTGCAAATATTAAACATTTCATAATTTGATGCGGCCTTCACACAAAGACACAATTGAAATCACATGCCCAGATTCTCATGAGAAACCACTCTTAAGCATGATCTGCGAGAAGAGAACCAACAATATGCCATCCTACTTCCTAGCACAAATCGACCATTAAGGTATGCAACATTCTTCTGAACCCTGACATGATGATCTTGCTCTGGGAGGATGATCATGACCTGCCTTTAGCAAACCTTACTTGGCCCTCGTACTTGACCTACTTTAGGATTACATCTCTCTTCACCCCCTTGATGTGCCAAATAGTGGGAATACATGTCAAACATGCTAAGATGTGCCAAGTGATAAGGCATGCCAATATGTGAAAGGGTGTGTCAATGCATGTCAGGGACTATCAAGACAACAAAAGGGAGAAAAAAGTTAAACTACAAGGAAATGAACACATAAGAGGGTTAATAAGTCATCAATTTACCTTTTCCAAGAGGGGCAGGCTAGGCACACCAACACTAGGCGGCAATAGGTGCCAAGTGCAAATTCTTAGTGCATTCTAAGTGCCAAGTATTCCTTTGTTGCTTCTCATCTACTTTCCAACAATTGATCATCATAAATAAATTTAATATTTAACCATGCCAAATCATACCAAGGCATCTCAACGTATTCCATACATGCTAAGACTTTCCAAGTGCCAACACGTGCCAAGCGCCAATATGTGTCAGGGACTAGTGTTATGCATGTTATGAAGTGGAAGGGAATGTTGAAGAGTGCTAAGGTGTGCTAGAGAGTGATAATGAATGTTGATGAGTGTTAAGGAGCACTAGGAAAAAACATTAAGCGAGCACTAGGTAAAAATTCATGGAAGTTAATGAATATGAGGAACGTATGCCAGAGACTAGTGTTAATGAGTGTTAGTTGTCATGCCGAGGAGGGAGCGACAAGGTATGCTAAGCATTGGTAAGCCATGGTAGGGAATATCAAGGCAATTCAATAATTCCCAAAGTGTGCTTGGGAGTTCCAAGGTGTGCTAATTATATCATGTGCCAATTAATTGTGCCAAGATATGCCAATACATGCTAGGTGATAATGATGTGGCGCAGGGTGTCAAGGTATGTCAATATGTGTCAACGCAACGAAAGGAAGAAATAATAAGAGGGTTAATAAGTCGGGACTTTATATTTTTGAAAAGGAAGCTTTCACTAATTTATAATAATAAGATTAATACGTTGAAATGTATTCTTGTGCCAGGAAGTGCTTTAATATATGTCCGAAGTACGTCAGCAGAGGTGTTCAGACGTGCTGGGGACTCTATATGACGTACTTGCTTCTGCATTTAGGAAATTTATGTTATTACTCACTTATCTACTAATGTATACGACATGTCTGATGTCTAATATCATATTTAGAACAAGATGTTTGACTGTATAGGAATGATGAGTGATGATATTCACATTGATTGAAGTGTTGGGTCTTTCTCATTAAAATCTCTGTCGGAGCTTGATTATGTATTAAATAATATATTTCCTACACACAGTAGTGGAAATTTATCTAAAGGGAATTTGCTAGATAATAAACTTAATAGATATGAAACATGTGTTGACTCATAGGAAATCTCTATTCAACTAGTCATTACTTGAGGGAAATGATACACACTAATTACTTCTTAAAATTCCTAAGATTTTTCAAACACCTTTAGCCATGGTTCTCCGCTCTTGATGAACGTAAGTCAAAACCATCAACGACTTGAAAATATATGGCGTGAAAAATGTCAGAAAGTCATTGAACCGATGGACATTTTGACAAATCGCAGAAACAATGAAAAGGAAGCGATGGTGGTGGTCATTAAAAGTTGGTCACTAGAAGTATCACCAAAGAGAGAATTAGTGATGTGCCTTTAACGACCCTCACCAAAAGTGTCATTGAAAATGTCTTTAGTGACATACCATAAAGGACCATCACTATATACACTTACAGTAATGGTTTTTTAATGATCAATGATGTCAGACATTTTTTGACCGTCACCAAAAGTAACAAAAAGAGAATTGGTGAGGGTCATTAAAAGTTCATCACTAGAAGTGTCACCAAAGAGAGAATTAGTGATGGGACTTTAACGAACCTCACCAAAAGTTTCATTGAAAATTTCTTTGGTGACGAACCATAAAGTACCATCACTATATACACTTACAGTGACGGTTTTTTAAGGACCGTCACCATATGTGACATTGGTGACAAACCTTCAAGTTCCATCACGAGCATGGCCCTCACCAATGTGCTTTTTTCTTGTAGTTTTTTGTATTGATTCTCTATTTCAATGCATCAAATTCTTTCTGTTGTTTGCCTCCCCACTGAAAAACTTGTTTCACACTTGTCAATATATGTAATGGAGCTGTAATGGAAGAAAATATAGAAATGAAATTTCTCCAATATTTTGTTTCTCCCACGAGGATTCTAAGCTCTATTTCAATGTTGGGATTTTTCCAATTCAAAATGAATTCAAATTTTGAGGGATCTATATTTAACTCAACCCCTCCAACAATATGACCCAAGTATACTAAATAGGTTTTCCCAAATTCACATTTATACATATTTAAAAATAACTTTTCTTTCTTTAAGACATATAGAACTTGCCTAACATGCTTGATATGCTCTTCAAGAGTCTTTCTGAAAAAAAATTATATCATCCATGTAGACTATCACAAAATCATCAAGAAAAGGCCTGAAAACATCATTCCTAACCGTCATGAATGTATCAGGAGCATTAGAAAGTCCAAATGACATAACCAAGCAATCAAAGAAAATCTTGCTTTTTATTGAAGGCTATCTTCCAAATGTTTTCTTCGTCAATCCTAATATGATGATAAACACTCCTCAATTCAAACTCTGTGAAATAGAAAACATCTTTCAATTGATCAATTAAATCATTAATTCAAGGAAGAGGGGAATGTTTCTTTACCATGAATTTTTTCAAGACTCTAAAGTCCACACACATGCACCATAAACCATATTTCTTTGGCACTAAAACAATAGGTGGCCCGAATGGTGATGTTCTTGGTCTAATGACCCCTTTATCAAGAAACTCTTGTATTTGTTTCTTGATTTATGCATTCTCCATGTCTCACATCCTATACATGTGAATGTTTGGAAGAGGACAATATTGTTGCAACTGGATCTCATGTTGGATTCCTCTTTTAGGAGGCAATCCTTTAGGTTCCTGAAAGATATCATCATAGGTGTTAACAACCTTAATCAAATAATATTTTAATATTGCATCACATCCTTTGAAGGCTTCATTATCCACATCATTTTTAGGTTTGGTCGTCAAAAGTACAAAATTTTTGCTAGCATTAACAATCCTCTTTGTTTGTCCAGCATTATCAAGAGATAACTTTAATTTCTTGTCATATAGTCTAAAAATATATTCAATTCCATATTTAAAAAAAAATGATACTTGTTCTCATGACGATGAAACATTTATTTTCTATCATAAATATATGGGCTTCCCAAAACATTAGCACATATGTCAAGTGTAACTACATCAATTTTTACCTCATCAATGAAGTTTGCAGTGATCGTGAATATCATTTTGCATTTTCTTTTCACTTGCAATTTTGCATTATCACATACCCAACCCAAAGGATAATGTTTAGGATGAGGAATTGTTTCCAAATTTAGTTTCTTAACAATGGTTTATGAAATAAGGTTGGTTTACAATCCACTATCAAACAAAGTGTCTATTTTTTATGTTTTTAGATGACTCTAATATGGAAAATCTCTATTATTTATTTATCATTCTGAGTTTCATTGAGGTTACTAGAATAAATAGTACTTTGAATAAAATCATTACCTTTCAATCCAATAGTTGTGATCTTCGTTTCATCTCCATAATTACATCCTAAATCATGTTGTGTATTTGCAACAATATCTTGTTTCCCTTTGTTTCTAATCTTTTTGGGTCTCATCTTAGGATGAAGTTTCCAACAATGATCTTCATCATGGCATTCTTGTGAACAATTTTTACATGTGATATTTTCTCCCTCCTTCTTAATCAAAGAATTATTTTTCCCCTTACCTTTGAATTTCCACTTTCCTTTGTCTCCACTCTTGAATTACTTCTTGATATTCTCTTGGGAAACATTATTTCCTCTTGATTCTAAATGAGTTTCCTATACACAAAATTCATCTAGATTTGTAGGGCTAGACATGAGAATTTTGTGACTCAAATAAATATGTAAACCTCCAATGTAATTGAGTAGAATTTTTTGAGAGGATAAATCTACACCCAAAATTGAAGGTCTTCTTCTAAACGCTTGTGTATAATTTTCACACTCCGATCCTTGGCTTATGTAAAGTTTTTCCAATCCATTAATATAATTTTTCATGTATGCTAATGGATAAAATTGTCTTCTTAATGCAACTACAAAATCATTCCAAGAAGTCCTAATATTACCTGTTTTCTTAAGTTTTTGCATCCAACCAAATGAGTGTTGCACTTTCCAACCTTAATGAAGAAAGCTCTATCGTGGTCTCATCATTTTTTATTCTGTGTGCCCTACAATACACTTCAAGGTGACGAACCTAATTATCCAATTTCTCAGCATTTACCTCTCCATTGTACATAGGGAATTCAATATTTAAGTCATGTTTTAACAAAGGAGCTTTACCATGTCCCTATGGGGAATGTGGAGGTGTTTGTGATGGGGTTGAGGTAGAAGAAGATGAGGTTGAAGATGAAGGTGAAGAGAAAGGTGGAGGTAGAGGTGGTGCTTTGTCACCATTTCCTCCATTCCCTTTTGGAGGTTTGTCTTCATTTCCTCCCAGAGGATTTGAGCTCTCTCCTTGCAACCTTGAGTTTCTTCGCTCATAAAGAAATTCACCATTTTCATCATTTCAAAGAATTATTTTCTTAAATTTTCTCATCCTCTAACATAGTTCCATGCCCTCCTTCATGTGACATGATTGGTGAAGCTTTTGGTGACATTTGAGGTAAAACTTGAGGTAAATGTGCTCTCCTAAAACTAGTTTTAGGACTTGTTCGCACAAGATTTTCTTCTCCTCTTTTGAGCTTGAACCTTGTAAGCATAAGAAAAAACTTGAACAAGCTTTCCTTCTCCTATTTTTTTTTTTTTTTTTTTTTTTTTTTGGGATCTCGATATGAGAGGGACGTGATATGAGATGATGATGGGTCAACTGCGACTCGAGCTATTGGTGAGAAGGAAACTCTCGAAGTATAATGGTTTTTAAGTAATGAAATTGAAATGAAAGTTTTACTCTATTTTATTACTCGTCTATAATATCAATAAGATTGTAATCATTTTAAATTTAACAATTAATATTTTGATTCCATAATAACTAACTAACTCATTAACTAACTAATAATGGCTAGTCTTCAATGGCTATTTCTGGGCATTGATGCATCAACACTATTTATTCACTAAGATTGGTTATCTTTCTCGCATTGTATTGAGGATGCACCACATTAGATGGTTTGAAACGTCAACCAAATCCTAATGAAATTATTAATTTGAAAGACATTTTTCTAACTTAAGCCTTCAAAACAACCGAAGCTCTGATACCAAAATGATCTGTATTTGTAAATTTAAAGGTTTGATGAAATGTGCAAGTAAAATCAATTTGTAAAATTACATAAATTAATGGTTTTTAAACTAGTTTGCAAATAAAAGCAGAGACAATAATACCATATATAGTAACACAAAACAACAAAATGATGAAGGATTTTTCCCCTCCTAGGCTACATCTCCTGGTCCAACTTCCAATGTTGGTCCTCTTTCGTTAAGTACTCAAATATGTGATTACATGGATTTAAAGTGCTCACAATGCAAAAATAATGTATCCAATGGCTCCATACTAGTCAAAAACCCTAATTTTTTCTCTTGCTACGATCAATTTGGTCAGAAACTAAAGAATTTTTTCTCCAGAGAAGTTTTTCTTCAAATTGCACTTACATGCTAACTGTTTGATGAATCCACCTTTTTCGAAACCGCCAAGCGAAAATTTCTCTCGGTTCAAATGGGATTCATGTCAAATTGGGTGCATTTTTTTGCCTCATTTAAATTCCCAATGACTCCTTTGGGTGGGAAAATTTTGGCCACTTACCACTTTACTCGGTGTCATCCTCGAAACACTGCATCAATCTACTTATGAACCCATGCCCGAACTGTAGTTTGTTTGTGGTATTGGGGCTTTATGAACCCGCGCTGAACCATGGTTGGGTTATGGTACTGGGGATTTGGGTTGAGGTTAAGTTCGAGCCCTCTGCTCACCTCTAGTGGTCTCGTGGGTGTGGTGTGACCAGGGAATCAGGCTTAACCTCGAACCCATCCCCCATATATGAAACCATGAAAAATTTATAATAAACTTTGTGCCATAATAGGTTAAGATCTGCCTGATAGTGTAGAAGTAAGGTGTTGTGATACCATACCAACGGTCTTGTGTTCAATCCCCATGGATCTTAGTTTATCCATAACAAAATTTTACCCGACCGTTGGGAGGCCACATCACTGCCCACTTTTGGCCCACATGGCTCCCATTCATAGGGCCACCAAATATCATCCTGAACCTATCAAAACACTGAAAATTTGAACCAATCCAATGAGACCACCTGGAAGCCTTTCATTGGCTTGAGGAACAAATCCAACTTTCCCAGTCAACTTGCCCAATAAATGTACGCATTGGCAAGTCAGCATACCTGCATCCAACCTACAAAATTTTTAGTTGTTTATGAAAATGATCAGAATGCGATATCTAGAGCATATGATATCATTCTTTAGATATTCAAGCTATGTTGAATTGAAGGTGAATAGATCTATATTTTGGCACAAGTTTCGATAATTTTTTGAAAACTTTACTAATCCACTTGTTCAACTATAAAATCTATCATAGCTCTGAGCCTACTTTTTTTGGCTGGAAAACCAATTGTAATTTAAATTTTGAGGTTATATGTTAATTGTTTGATTACCAAATATATGGCTCTGTTTAATAGAGCGAAATTTTTAAACATGTTTCTTAGATGGGTGAGATATGATTTAAAACTAGTATTCACTCGTGATGTATGTAATGTCAATGATTTCTAGTCTTTCATTATTCTTTACATATACAAGCCATCTCGATATGTTTATTGTATGCATATTTTATTTCTGTTCAATAAATTGAGAGTCTCTAGCATTTTATTTCTTTTATGTATGTGTTTGTGGTAAATGTGTTCTTAAAGGGTTTGATAGCTTATTACAAAAATACATAGCAGTTGAAAATTTTAAGCTCACGCATGTACAAAATTTGGTAAATTTAAAATCTCATTCTCCATTTTTGTAAATATTCTATTGGGTTTAAATACACCTACCTAAATTATTTGTATAGTCTACACACCTACAAGGCTCTATCCCTCATTTGTGTTCAAAATGCATACTATTTGTAAGTGCATTATATTCATTTATGTCTTCACAAGTTAGACTAATCATTCCAAATTTCATCATCGCTACCCCAACTATAGTTCTTTAACTACTAGTCTGCTTATGTCTTCCAAATTGGAGGAAAGAAAAATGGAAATAAAATTTTTACCTCCTTAAATGAATTTCTTAGTCTCCTTACCTTTATCATTTCTTCCTTTTATAATTTCATTTCATTACCCTCCTCCTATAACTTGTAGTTAAAAAAATTATTTCTTTCCATTCATACTCATGCACTATACTGAAAATACAAGAAGTAAAATAATATGTATTAAAATTTCATGTTATTATTTAATAACTCCAGGGTACTACTTTATGAAAGTTATTCCAGATTAAAAATAATCATCTAGCACAACATATTAAAAATAATCATTTAGCACAACATGAAAAAAAAACATAAGCATAGGTACAACACATGCATACTTTTTTTCTTCTTCTATTACATAAAAATCAATTACTATTTGTTTACCATCATTAGGTTTAACATATAATATAAGATATGTTTAAAAAAGTAACCACAAACAAATAACTAACCACAATTTCTACATTTCTTAAACACACTCAAGATTTGAGTACATTCCTACCAACCATGAAATTCTCATGTTAGTCCCTCTCGGGCTAAGTTCTGCTTGCTTTGGAACCAACAAACCCTTTCATTACTTGGTGGATTATTTTATAGATTTTCTCCCCACAAAATATTTATCATTGTCCCACTTTTGTGTTTTCCAACCCTTTTTTCCTACGATATTTTTTTCTTTTTGAAAATGGTTATTTTCCCTTTTCCTAAAATCCCACCTTCTTCTCGTGCAATGCTTTATTCTAGCCTAAATTATTATATTTATCCAACTTTGTAATTTAATATCTTATTTCCCTCATATCCTACTAAATTCAATATTTTTTTCTCTTAGGGATTTTTCCTAGGGATTATTGGATATTTTAAGGGAAGGTTCATCTTAGACTTGACTAGCAACAACTATTTCCATGCTGGTAAGAAATCTCAATCAATAGTGCTCTTTCCTAAGTGTTTTCAAACAATTTTTATTTAATATTCCATAAAATAATTACATTATCATAATATCCAATCATGGAATCAACTTCCACTCAGACCCATAATGGTTTCATGTTTAAACATAGTAAATTTTCAAAACATAATAACAAATAGAAATATAGGAATGTTACACTTCCTTCCCCTTCAAACTTAAAATTGTCTCTCGTTTGTTTCCTCAACACTTATACTTTTGGAATAATGTTGGAAATTCCTCTGACATTTTTTTCTTTCATTTGTGAAGTGGCATCCTCATGTGTAAAGTTCTTCCATTACACTTTAACCTGAGAAATGGCTTGATTCTGAAGAAAAGTATCTCTCCATTCTAATATGAAAAGTGGTTCTACCAGAAGGTATCCTTTCGGTTCCACCTATATCAAATTCCAATAAATTACATGAGAGTTATCACTCACACATTTTTTTAAGAAAGACACATGAGAAACATTGTGTACTTTTATGTCATTGTGGATTTCTAAGGATCACAAACTCATCGTGATAATTTAGCATAGTTCCCCATCCTCAAGGTTCTCTTCCTTGTTTTAACTCTTATATATGCATGATATCCAACCTTAAATACCATGTGGATTCTTTTTTTATCAACATAAATTTTATTTTTATTCTGTGCATTTTTTAAATTCTATTTAATTTTTCACACTACTTGTTCCATTTCTTGTAATACAGTCGGCTCTAAAATTAACCTATCTGTTGGCTATCTCCAACTAATAGGGGTATGGAATTTTATTCCATATAATGATTCAAAAGTACTCATCTTTATAGAATCTTGATAATTATTATTATGATAAGAAAATATTGCTAAATTCAAAAACTCATCCAATTTAGAGGGTCTATCCATTACATGCATTCTTAACATGTCCTCTAGAAATGGTTTGTTCTCTCCATATGTCCATACTTTTTTGGTGATAATTTGTACTAAAATTTATTCGCGTCCTCATTTCCCCAAACAGATCCTTCAAAATTTTTGAAGTGAATTTAGCATCCCTATAATATTATACCATCTTTGGTATACCATGTAATAAAAAATATCCACCATAAATATGTTTATAATATGATCCATCCCAAATTTAGATTGTGTAGGTATAAAGTGTGATGTATTACTTAGTTGTTCTACAAATACCATTATGGAATGATGTTGTCGTCTTGCTTTCACAACTACTGTAATAAATTATAAGGAAATAACTTCCATTACCATTCGAGAATTGGTAGTGGGTTCAATAGTCCAGCTGAGCATTGGTGTTCTACCTTCACGTACTGACACTCTAAATTTTTTGACAGATATTTTTCTACTTATATTTTCATACTAGGCCAATACAAATCTTTCCCTAATGAAATTATCATCTTTTGGTAGCTAGAGTGTCATGCATACACCTTCTTATGATGCTCATACAATATAGATTGTTTTAAGTCACTTGCATTTGGAATGTATAATTTATTTCCACACGTTAATAATTTTTCTAAAGTTTTTGTATAACCCGAGACTTATTCTTGCTGCAATTATCGCTGAATTTCCTGACAAATCTCATCCTCCTATATTTAATTTTTGATTTGTTGAACGAAGTTTTTGTTGACATTTATAACAAAAATTGAATTTTGATGTCTACTTAAAGCATATTCTAGTTTTTTTTATTTACCTTCATATGTTTGATATCAAATTAATTTTTTTTCAGGAAAGCCATCCACATAGTTTATCTAGCACTAAGATCTATCTAGCTAAAAAAATATTTTAGGCTAATGTGATTTGTCACCAATGTAAACTTTTTACCCGAAAAATAGTGTCTCCACATATTTAAAGCATGTATGACAACAACCCATTCTAAGTCATAAAATGCATAGTTATTTTCATGTGGTTTTTGTTCAGATTCATAGGCCACAACATAATTATATTTCACTAAGACTCCACCTAAAATCTCCAAAGAAGAATTTGTGCATTCCAAAAATTCCTTTCTCATGTCTGCAATTCTCAAAATAGGCACTACTGTTAATAATTGTTTCAATTTATTAAAAATTTCTTAACGCTTGGATGTCCATTCAAATTTTATTCCTTTATTTTATAATGAAGTGATAGGGTAGGTGAGTTTGGATAAACCTTCAATAAATATTTTTTAGTATCATGTGATTACCATGAAGGACCAGACAATTGACACGTCCTTTGGTATGGGATAGTTCAAAATGGCCCTAACCTTCTTTAGATCGACATACAATCCCTCCTTTGAAATGAAATGGCCTAGATATTTTATTATGTCCTTGTAAAATTCACATTTGCTAAACTTAGGATATAATTGATGTTCTCTTAAAGTTTGCAACTATAGTCTCAAATATTCACTATGTTGCTCTTCATTTTTAAAATAAACCCTAATTTCATCTATAAATACAAGGACAAACTTATCAAAGTTCTTATTAAGAATGTTATTCATTAAGTCCTTAAACATTGGTGGTGCATTGGTAGGCCCAAATGGTAACAATGTGATTTCATAGTGAACATATCTAGTTCGAAAAGTTATTTTATGAATTTATTCATCCTTAATTATTTACGGATGATACCCAGTTCTCAAATATTTTTTTCGTACTACAATTGCCCATCTTACTTGATCAAATAGATCATCAATGTGAGGAAATAGGTATTTATTTTTATTTTTAATCTATTTAGTTTCCAGTAATCTATTCACATTCTAAATGTGTCATATATATTCTTCACAAATAACACTTCCCCCCCCCTCCATGGTGGAATGGTGGGTCTAATATAGCCTTTATTATGTAATTCTTGTAACTCCATTTTCAGCTCTAATAACTATGGAATACTCATTTGATAAGGTGTTGTTGACACCAGGGTAGCTCCTGGAACTAAATCAATGGATATATATATATCTGTGTGTGTGTCTATATATATATATATATATATATATATATATATATATATATATATATGTCACTAGAGGGATGCATACCTAGAATCTCTCTCAGAAAAAAACATCCTTAAAGTTTCTAATAAATGGAAATTCATATAATTATTGATTTTCTGCTTTCCGCTCAATTTCTTCAACCTAAAGAGTGAAAATTTGACAAGCTTTTATGGCACTCTTTTTCAGCTGTAACGCTAAAATTTATCTAAATGGTATTGGTTTTGGTATACCTTGTATCAACCGTGTTATTCCCTCTTGAGTTACACAACTCATTATTTTCTCTAAATAGTTTATTACAACTTTTTCTTTTTCCAATCAATCAATAACTATTAACACATCATATGACCCTAAAGGAACTATATCTAAGTCTACTTCGATTAGAAAACCATTAGTTTCCTTCAATTAGATGGCTAGTTAATTTCATTAATAACATTTGAGTTATATGGCTTGTTAAATGGCTATTGAATTTCCTTTTCATGCCTATGGCTACTTTTACCAACCATTCTTTTAAAAAAAATTAATATTTTAGCTTACATTTTTCAACTCTCTGAAGAATAATATAACTAAGACTATTTCCTAGGTCAATTAATACAAAGACATAATGTTTCAATATAGTACCTTTAATCTCAATCATAGTGGATTGGTTCTCCGCTTGTATATCCTCCAATGTTGCAGTAAATTTTTGGATGTTCCTTGTAATGTCATTTTTTTTTTTTTACTCATGTGTTGCTTGTATATTTTGAAGAGAGCTCGGGTTATGTGAAAAATCCCTCAAATCGTGAGGTTATCCACACCCCCAACATTTTAAAGGTTATTTTTCTTTAATATTACCTTTTTCTTTATTATTCAACTCTGTTGGTTTTGACCTGGTTTTTTACTGTGTGGGTTCTGTTGAATTACCTTTTTAAACATCTTTCGTTGGTGATCCCTTCCAATTTTTTTAATATGTGCAAGTTTTTGTATCTTTGTTCCCCCTAGAAATTTACTTATGTCCTTACTCTACCATGGTTTTGAGCCTTCTCCTCTATTTCTAAATTGCTGGTAACATATCCTTAATTTCCTCGCTTCTTTGTACATTTTTTAGGATTACCGAATTCAATAATTTGTATATAAGAAATAGTCAAGAAGTTTAAAAACCTTTGAATTTAGCCACAAACTCATCCATAGTTGACTATCCCAGTTTCAACTCATGGAATTCCTTCGTCCAATCAACAAATTACTTCTCATTTAGATACTTAGACTTCAATGTTTTTTGGAACTCTTCCCAAGAAACTATTTTTTCCTCTAGCGCAAGCACTATTTTTACTTCCTCCCAGCATAGAGTAGATTTTCCTTGTAGATGATAAATGGCCAATTTTCCCTTGAAATTTCTATCATGCTCATAAACTTTAAAATAATTTTTCATATTAAGCAACTTAACCTCAGCATCATCCTTCTTTTTTCCATCAAATGTAGGGGGTTTTATTTACTTAAACTCTCCATATAGCTCCATTTTCCTCTTCCTTTTTTTTTATTTTTTTATTTTGGATATGTTTTGTATGATTCATTCCCACCTTCAGACTTTTATATCTCTATCTCTACATTTTCCTTTTTAGAGGTTCTACATTTTATCCATTCCTCGTTGTCTCTATGGTCTTATGGCTAGATTTTTCAATTAGGTCTCTTAACAACCTTTTTTTTTCATCGCTAATAGTCAACAATCATTCATGACTATTTTTAAGTTGAACTAGCTCTTATCATAGATTTATCATAGTCTCTAGAAATTGAGATGATGGTAGGGTACTTCCTCCTCCTAATTCGACATAAATTCCTTCTCCATCCATCACAAGTAGATTTGAACCAGGTTCCATTTTTCCTTGTACACTACTCCACTTTAGTACCCTTTCATCAACAAGATGCATCATTAGTTTACATATTTTTATCTTATACCTAATACCTAAATTGGTTTAACATGGTGGGTTCCCATAGGAACAATTTTGTAACTTGGGCTCTAATACCATATATCACATACCCTAGTTTCCAAAATTTTCTTTTTAATACCTCCATCACTTAATTATATGAAATAGAAGCCCAAATATCACAACCAAAGTCTAACTAATAATAGCTACTTTAATGATCTCAATTGGGGAATATTATATCAATTATTTCAAATAATAATGAATTTCCAATTTATGTTAAATATCTTAATAATATGAATTTCTGCATTCCTTTAATGGATACAGAGAAAACCATTTTTATAGCTACTCCTTCCACAGAATAATTTCTTACTCTGATCAACATTGTATTATGGTTTATCTACTAGTTCCTCCTCCTAATGGGATCCTATCATACCACACTCACCTGCATACAATAATAGTAGATTGATATAGTTCAAAACTATTGGAAGTTGGTGTCCAATTTATTATGGTGGAATGTTAAATACATTTTAACCCTACCATGAATGTCGATGTGATGAGAAATTTATCTTGGTTGAACTTTTTACACTTGGAAGTTTCACATTGATTATGGTAAGGTAATTCATGTGAAATCCATATGAACTATTGTACCTCATATTCATCAATGATGGATATCTCCCATACCCAATCCAAGGGTGGAAATTTCGCTCAGAAATAACCCTAACCCTCGCTCTCACATTTTGAGGTTCCAATTCCCTTTTAGGTTCCTCTATCGCATTGTAGAGGGTAACTATGGCACTAACGGTTTATCTAGATCTGTAGTGCTGATAGTTGTAATCAAGATCCTCTTCCACCTGTAAGACTCACTCTACCACATTCATCGCCTTTATAATTGAAACGATTTGGTCATCATAGATACACTAATAATTTTTCCTTTTATTCTATATCACTAGCATAAAAATGGTTTTTTTCCATGTTTTCTATTATCATCCTAGAGTGAATTGAGCCATTTTCTTAATCAAGAGCATGTAATTTTACTATTAAATTTTTCGATCATGTAATGTAGGCGCATTTCATTTCTTTTCGCACTTTTATATTAATAGTGAGGTTTTATCTTTTACTTGACTTTTCTAATACCCTTAAAGGTAACCTTCCTCTACTTCTGTTTGCTTTCCTCATCCAATGAAATCCTTATGTGCTCAGTTCTGTTTTAATTATCACCTATTTTAATTTCAGGGTTAAGCATGTGGATCATGTTTTTGACTCCCTCAACATCCCCGTGTAACTTTGGGTTTTTATTTTTTTCCTTTATTTGTTACTCTATTATTTAAGAGAGAGGAGTCGATTGCATCATTATTTTCCTAAAAATATGTTCCTCACTTTCAGAGGTTTATGGTCATTCTTCGTCTGATTTTCCCCAGAGTTGCTCAATTAGCTCTCTCAAGTATAAATTTGTTCATTGTAATTTCTGTGGGTTTCAAGAAAAAATGTGGATCAAGGTCCCCAAGAGGTGAAACCCTACTATAATTATGGAATAATTTGATGGTTTCATATCCTGAGTCAATTTTAAAGTGATCTGAAAATTATAAGATCAAGTATATTATTATTTTAATTATGGCCCAATTTTTTTCTTCTCTCTCACTATAGTAGTGTTTCCTATTTTCTAGTCACTCGTGTGAGAGTAATTAATGTTCTAGTACATGGCTATTTTTTTTTATTGTTCCCTCCTTTTTTTTCTGTTAATTCTCAATATATTCTACAGTTCCTCCATACATATAGTTTGTGTCCACAACGTTATGGTAATTTTAAGAAAACATAAAATGGTTAAGTAGAGTTTGGCGTTTTTCTGACCAAACTAACATTTACCATCTTTCATTTGTAGACTTTATGAGGTGGATTCCAGCTATACTCTTATTACAGGTATTTTACCCATTAAGTTAAGTTATTCTTCCTTTAATATAACTATCGTCCTTATTGTGATATTCAATTCTTTTAAAATTTCAATTTCACTCTCCTTTTCTTTCACTTAGCATTGTGCTCATGATTTTCTGTCTTTGATGGTTTTAGGCATGATACCTAAACACTAGTGACATATTGGTGTGCATGTATTGAGTCATAGTATGCTTACATTTCAGGGTACTCATCATTTCTTTTACGATTTTTCCAAGTTGATACCTTGCAAAATATTCTTACCATGACATCCACTTTCTAGTTGGTGGCGTAGTTGTGTTAGCTATAAAAATCCCTCTTATCTTTGAACCTAATTTTTTCAACTTGAACCCCAATTGTAATTTAAATTCTGAAGTTATATGTTAATTTTTTTTATTACCAAATTCTTCTCTCTAGCTAATAGAGAGAAATATCAATTTTTGCAACTAGAGTCAAATTCCACATTGGATTTCTTTGACGGTTGGTATTATAATTTAATTTGATTCCTATTTTTGAAAGGATAAAAATTGACCTATAGATCGCCCCAATTGGTTAAGCATAACTTACGTTATAAATTATTCTATTATTTTTATGGTTTGACCTCAACACATGTGGATTCGGTCAAAGCCGAAAACGGTCCCTCACAAAGTTATAAATAGAAGAAAGCACAACCTCATTCTCACACATTTTCTCATGATATTTTATTCTTTCTCTCTTGGTATTGGTTCATATTTTATATTTTGGCTCACAGAGGTTTGTAAGGGGAAGCTCATGCAAGGGTTTGGGATTGCAAATTACAGGCCCGCATAGATTTGTGTCTTATGGACATGAGCCATGGGAATAGTACTAAAGTTTCGAGGAAAGATCTGAGGGAAGAATGTTTTGAGGTCGCGGCTGAGCTGGTATAACTGTCAGAAGGCCTTGTTCAAGGCACAGCTAGGGTTTCTGAGTCAAATCAGGCTAATTTGGACCTCAGCTGTGAGCACAAAGAGCTTAGGTTGCACTCAGGGTTACTATAACCATGGGGTCAAAATTTTGAGGTCGCGATTAAGAAATTTTATGGGAATATCTGATTTGGATCACATTCAATTTCTTGTGGAGTGTCTTCATTCATCCATCACTCAGTTACGGTCTCTTTATAACAATCATTGACAACATCCTAGATTCATATATAGGACTAGGTAGTTGATATCACTTGTCTTTGGTGATACATTATATCCATGCTCTTGTTGTTGTAGATTTGAATATTTGATCTATTTGTTCCCACTGCACATATATGTATTGGGTTCATTATACTCTCTCTTGAAATTTTTTTATGATGATCTAGTGAAGAATAATATTTTAAAGGGTTCCCCCGTAGTGGGGTTTTCCCCTGGTCTTGAACCAACATTTTTTCTCTTATGGTTGTGCTGTTGTCTTATTTTTTGCTTCATGTATTTTTCTATCTTCAGTTACTGTTTATGGTTATTTACACTACTACTATTTGGATGCATTATTAGCGAAATGTAATTTAGGCTAAAGTAATTTATACAACATAGAAAAATATGAAAAATTAACATGAAATCAAAGCTAAGGTGAAGGAAAATCATAGGAGAAGACTAGAAGGGAATACATCATTATCAAAAAGAATATCTACAAGCCAAGGTCAAGATGTCTTCCTCTACCTTCAAGGAGCATGGGAAATTGAGTGATGCATCAAAATTTGCTGCATGGAAAGTAAGATTGGAGATCATAGTTGAAAACAATGATATGTTAGAATACATTCAAGGAAGGATGCCTAAACCTCGATAAAATGCCTTCGTCTTCATCAAGAAAAAATATAAAAAAGGTGAGTCCAAATAAATATGATTAATACCTGATGGTTTACAGGATCATTTACTTGCATGTGTTGGAAATTTAAGAAAGTATAAATACATCTATGACAAGATATCTGGCATCTATGAAGTCAAAATTCTAAATTAGATCGTCACCTTGAAATATCAACTCAAGGAAGTGAATATGAACAAGGGCGAAACTATTTAGTCTTACATTATCAAGATCTCTTGTCTTAGAGATCAACTCTAGAGGGTTGGAGAGAATGTGCCTGACATAAATATGGTTTTCAAGACTCTTAAAGGTCTCCCTTATGTTTGGGAAACTTTCATCACTACAATAAGCAACAATAACTTTCTCTAGTCATTTGATGAAACTATTGGAAATCTTACTTAAGAAGAATCTAGTATGATCACAAGAGAAAGAATTTAGAAGCATGAAGAAGGAGAGCCTATTGCATATGTCACCCATAAAAAAAAGAAAGAGATCAAAAGGAGGTCCTTCTAGAAAACATCCACCTCAAAACTCAAAAGGAAGTAATTACATATCACTATCTCATATAGAATGCTACAACTACCACAAGGAAGGTCACTATGCTTGTGACTGTCCTGAGAAGAGAAATAGGCCACGATACAACATGAGATGTAACAACAATGATAAAATAAGACAAGACAATAAAAGGTAAAATTGCGATATAAAATATGAAAGAAAAAAAGATTCTTGAAGAAACCATGAAGAAGAACATGATTCTCAAAATATTTCAAGGGCCCCCAGGTATGAAAGTATTGTTGTGAATAAATTTGAATATATTCTCATTTCTACACTTACTAGTTCTTCTCCACTGGATTCATGGGATATTTTTTTTGTTTACAGTGGGACCACTGATCACTTATTTGGTTATAAGGAAGTCCTTTCTAATCTCGTAGAAAGCGATACTAAGTTGAAAATAATTCTTGGATATAACTCCACTCATCCCATAAATGGATTTGGATATTTTAATTTTAAGATGAACTATGGGGAATCAGTGTTGTTGCATGATGTTATTGATGTACCAGGTATAATTAAGAATTTTATTTCTATATCCGCATTAGAATATAAAGATATGAGAGTTTTTTTCATCAATGGAAAGGTATTACCTTGGCCTGTTGATTCACATATGAAAGATGCATTCACATTAGGTCTAAGATATAAGGGACTCTACAAATTCATAGGAAGGCCACTTCTAAGATTGGTTCATAACACCAATCATCTCAGTGAATTGTGGCAATACAGGCTAGCTCATATACACTATGGTTCTCTTCCAAAATTTGATATTGCTCTCTGGTATTCTCGATGTTCAAGTTCAACATGATGGAGTTTTTCCGAGTTGCAAAAGTGGAAATAAAACAAGGGGACCATTTCCCTCTAGTAAGAATAAAACAACTCACATCCTCCATCAAATTCATTCAGATATATGTGTTCTGATTCCAGTGCATGCAATTGGTGTTCATCTCAATTACATCACCTTCATTGATGATTTATCAATAAATACATGGTTGTACTGCCCCAAGCATGAGCATGAAACCTTCGAAATATTCTAGGAATTCAAATATTTGGTCAAAAATCAAGCAGGGAAAATAATCAAAGTTTTTGGGTATGAAAACATAGGAGAATACATGTAAAAATAATTCATAGAATTCTACATGAAAGAATGGATCAAGAAGGAAACTATTGCACCTACACAACTGAGCGTAATGGCTTAGCTGAAAGGAAGAACCAGTTGATATTGGAAGTTTCTCTTTCCACGCTTCATGATCAGAAGGTACCAAAGTTTTTGTGGGATGAAGCCACACATGTTGTTGTATATGTTCAAAACTGAGTGCCTCATCAAGCATTGAAAAGCAAGACTCCAAAAAAAATATGTACTAGTAAGAAACTCGACATCAATCATCTTCGTATATTTGAATGTCCTGTATTCTTTCATGTCTCAAAAGACAAAAGAAACAGAAAGGAAGCTACAAGTAAGAAAATGTATGTCTATCGGTTACTGTGAAAACTCTAAAGCATAAATAATATACATTCCTATTCAAAGGAAGGTTGAAACTAGCAGGGATGTAACCTTTGATGAAAATGATGCACTTAGTAAAGCAAGAGACCTTCATCTGTCTCCCAAGTAATATGATGATCGTAGAGATATTCTATATGGTCATTTTATGCATAAGATAGATGATAGTGATACTACCATGGAGCCTATAAATCCTTTATATCTATCTCCAAGTGATCCACCTACAAGGAAGAGACCGATTTGGCTTTGCGACACTCTATAGGATAGTGAAAGAAATATTCCCGTTTGTCAATCCTTCAGAAAAAGGAAGGAAACTTGAAGGTATAATGGATATATAGTTTCTATGATCACTATGATTCAAGATGAACCATATTCATTCAAAAAAGCAGTTAAAGAACAAGTTTGGAAGGATTCTATGGCCAATGAATATGAATATATTTTAAAAAATGATATATGGGATTTTGTGCCGAGACCAAATGAGAAGTTTGTTATGACTTCAAAATGGATATTTAAGATCAAGCATGGAATCGATGTCAGCATTGAGAAATAAAAAGTGAGGTTTGTAGCTCATGGTCTCTCTCAGAAAGAGGGAGAAGGTTACGATGAAATATTTTCACCTGTGGCTCAATATACAACTATACGTTCGATAGTTTCCTTTCATTCAAGTAAATGATGGACCCTTCATCAAATGGCTGTAAAGACCGTTTTCCTCCATGGTATGTTACAGGAAGAAGTGTATGTGGAACAAACATAGGGATTTGATGTGGAAGCTCGTAAAATGTATTTTTGCAAGTTGAAGAAATCATTATACAAATTGAAAGAAGCTCCCTAATCTTGGTATGCTCAAACTGAGAGCTATCTAATGAAACTAGGTTTCACAAGAGGCAATGCTGATCCCAACCTCTATTTTAAGGTTGTCCAAAGTATGCCACTGATTTTGGTTCTATATGTTTCCGATCCATTCTTAACAGGAGGGGAATTTTTTATGATAGAATGAAAGAGGAAGTTAGAACTTTAATTCGAGATGAAAAACCTTGGTATCATGCACTACATTTTGAGCCTTGAGGTGTGGCAAAGACCTGGCAAGATATTTCTCTTACAAGGAAAGTATGAGTGAAGGTGTTGGAAAGGTTTCGTATGACCGAGTTCAAATCCATGACTACTCAGATGGAGATTAATTCAAGAGGCTATGTCAAAAAATAGTTGGACCTGATATGGAAAATACATCCCAGTATAGATAGCTGATTGGCACCCTGATATTCCTCGTGAACTCCTATCTAGATATATGTTATGCAATTAACAAATTGAATCGGTTCATGATTGGTCCCCTTCATGCACATTGGATTTTGGCCAAACATGTATTGAGATACTTACATGGATCAATCACACTTGGTCTAAGATATTCTGCTGGAGATATCCAACTTCATGGATACACTGATGTTGAATAGGAAAATAATGTCACCGACATAAGGAGTACATATGGATGTTATTTCAGTCTAGGTTCTTGCATGATATCCTGGATGAGCATGAAGAAAAATTCAGTAGCATTGACCATCACGGAAGTAGAATAAATTGTTGTTATCACAACTAGTTGTGAATTTGTGTGGTTAAGGAAACTCTTTGGTGAGCTCTTTGGTCAAGTATTAGAAACTACCATTATGTACTGTGATAAGAATATTGGGATCCTTTTGGCAGAGAATCTTGTATTTCATGACCATTCAAAGCATATCAATATTCAATATCACTTTATCTGTGACATTATTTAGAGAGGAGTTATTAGACTACACCATTTATCAACTTATGAGAAAATAGAAGATATTCTAGACCAAGGCACTACCTAAAGGAAAGTTCTTCGTCTTTAGAGAACAACTTGGGCTGATGGATGTAGCTCCTCTCGATAAGGGAAAGCACTGATCAAGGACACTGAGTAAGTTATTTCTACCCTTCTTGAGCTCTCAGGGCGAGGAATTGAGAAAAAAGGCTCCTCGAGTTGAGGGATTTATGGATAATATGGCAATTTCCTATCTGTTACCCAAGGTTGATATGTTGCTCCCCTATCTTCATAAGGTCGAAGATGTTTCTCCCCTATCTTTTCTATGCAGAGTATACCCCAGTTGGCATCATACCCTAAAGAAAGGCTTGATGGGAATACCACTCCTCATTTTTCCAACGAGTTGAGAGTGTACTTGGGGCGTACACCCAATTCGATTATGATGCAGGTCTTCTACCACTTGAATTATGAGTCATTGATGGGAATATTGGTAGGAAATAGGATTAGGTTAATATTTTCTCCCCTTTCATGATTATGGGTTAAGATTGAGCTACTCGATGAGATTCAAGTGTCTGAGATGTGTTCCTATGTGTGATCGATTATCCTATTGCTAGGTATGGGTGGAAGCTATTGCTCCTTGTTTCTTCTTCTTCTAGATTTGAGAAAGTTTCAGAAGATGGATTTGAGTTGCAATGACACTGATGTAAAGATATACAACCAAATATTACCAAGTGGAATTCTTCTAGTTGAGAGGGAGTGATAATTTTTCCAAATAGAGTCAAATTCCATATTAGACAACTTAGATGGTTAAGATCATAATTTACTTAGATTCCTATTTTCAAGAGGAACGAAATAAACCTATAGATCGCCCCAATTGGTTAAAAAGAAGGTAATTTATGAATTATTTTATTATTTTTATGGGTCAGCCTCAACACATGTGGATTCGGTCAAAGGCCCAAGCAGTCCCTCACAAAATTATAGATAGAAGGGACCCCAAGCTCATTTTCACAAGTTCGCTCATGGTATTTTATTGATGTTGTTTTGGTATTGGTTCATATTTTCTGTTTTGGCTCACATAAGTTTGTCAGGGGAAGCTTGCATAAGTGTTTATGGATTGAAGACGAGAGGCTCAAATAGATATGTTTCTTCTAGGGTTGATATGCAGGCACAGTATTGAAGTTTTCGGGCCATAATTGCAGGCATACCATGTTGAGGTCACGAAAGAGCTAGTATAACCATGGGAATACCTTATTTAGGGAACACCTAGGGTTTCTGAGTTATATCCAATTGAGGTGGACCTCAGCCATGGGAACAGAGTGCTTAGGTCATGGTCAAGTTTGCTATAACTCGAGGCTCATAGTGTTAAGGCCGCGGTTAAGGAATTTTACGGGAAGATCTGATTTTTATCACTGTCAGTTTCTTGTGTAGTGTCTTCATTCATTCGTCGCTTAGATACAATCACTTTAGAATAGTCATTGACAACATCTTGGATTCAAATATAGGACTAGGTAGCTGGGATCACTTGTTTCTAGTGATACATCAAATCAATGTTATTGTTTTTGCAAATAAGCATATCAGAAGATCCGATCTATTTGTTTCTTCAGCACATATATGTATTGAGCTCATTGCAATCTCTTCTAAAGAAAATTTATGACGATCCATTGAAGGAGAATATTTGAAAGGGTTTTCCCCATAGTGGGGCTTTTCGCTAGTCTTGGAACAATATGTTGTCTCCTATGGTTGTGTTATTATATTCTTTGTCACTTCATGTATTGTTCTATCTTTAGTTATTCTTTATGGTTATTTACACTGTTAATATTTGGATACATTGTTAATGAAAAGTAATTTGGAATAAAGTAATTGATACAACATAGAAGAATATGAAAAATAAAGAAGAAATTTGTAGACATCATTGTTCGCTAAGAGAAATATGATATAAAACTTGTATTCACTCATGAAATATTTGATGTGAATGATATGTAGTCTTTCGTCATTATTAACATATAAAACTCGTCTCGATATGTATATTGTATCAATATTTTTCTTCTATCGTATCAATCAAGAGTCTGTAATAGTTTATTTCTTTCTATATCTGTGTGGGGTAAATTTGTTCTAAAAGGATTTGATAGCTTATTGCACGAGTACATGGTAGTAGAAAATTTTAAGCTCACACATAGACAAAATTTGTTAAATTTAGAAGGTCATTCTACACTTTTGTAAATATTCTATTGGGTATAAATACACCTAGCCAAATTGGTTGTATAGTCTACACACCAACAACGATTTTGAAAGCACCTTGTATTCATTTACGTCTTCACCGGTTAGACTAATCAGTCTAGGTGTCAGCATCGCTACCCCAGTTATAGTTCGTTAACTCCTAGTTCACTTACGTCTTCCAACTTGGAGGAAAGAAAAAAGGAAATAAAATTTCTACCGCCTTGAATGAATTTCGTAGTTTTTTTTACCTTTATCATTGCTTCCATTCCTAATTTCATTTTCATTACCCTCCAACTATAGTTTATGGTTATAATTTTTATTTATTTCGATTCTTACTCCTGCACTATACTCACAATACAAGAAGTACAGTAATATGTATACAAACCGCATTTTCTAATTCAATGACTATATGGTATTAGTTTATAAAAGCTTTTCCAGATTAAAAAGAATCATATACCACAACATATTAAAAAGAATCATTTAGCACAACGTGCAACTGGGACAAAGGCATAGGTACATCGCATGCATACTTTCTTCTTATTACACTACATACAAATCAATTACTATCTATTTTTCATCATAAGGCTTATTAGATAATCTACTATACGTTTAACAAAATAACCACAACAACCACAAACAAATAGCTAACCGCAACTGCTTCCTCTCTAAAACACATTTAGGATTCGAGCACGTTCCTCCCGACCATGAACTTCTCCTGCTATTTCTCCCCAAAATAAAATTTTATAGATTTTCTTCCTATCTGATTTTTACCGGTATCTCGCTTTTGAGTGTGCCAACCCTTTTTTTCTAATTTTTTTTTTTTTTTAAATGTTCTTAACCTTTTTCTCTAACGCCTGCGTTTTTCTCTTGCGGTGATTTATTCCAGCCCTACGTAAATATTTCCCAAAATAAGTATTTTAATATAATCTAAATTCAATCATTTATTTCTCCTAGGGATTTTTGGGAAGCTACATCTTAGGCTTGACCACCCACGATTGTTTCCATGCTAGCAAGAAATCTGAATCACTAGTGCTCTTTCCTAAGTGTTTTCAAATTTTTTTTAATATTATATAAAGTAATTAAATTATCATAATATCCAATGACGGATTCCATTGCCACTCGTACCCATAATAGTGTCATGTCTAAAAATAGTAAATTTTCAAAACATAATCAAAAGCAAAAATGTAGGGGTGTTACAACTTGACTGTTAATATCATGTTGTTTCTTCCTATGTTTCGAGAAAAAAGCATGTCAAGTTAGATGGAATGTGGTACACATATGCGTGTATCTAGCAAGGTAAAGAAGGGAATAATAATAGTTATTTATTATGATAATGTGAAAACATTGTAATACTTTTGGGAAAACTAGGTACTAGAAAGTTCCACCTACTTGAAAGTTTTTCTTTCAAGAATATACTTACGAGATAGATAGCATTATATGAACAAGTATAATCATTTGATATATTGATAATAAATCCACAGTAAAAAATTTAGATTGTCTATATTTGGAGTCTACACCAAAACCCATCACCAGGACAAAGACCGAGGAAAAAGAGAAAAATATGGTGCCATAAATAGAGAAGGATGACTAGAATAAGCGAGTGTGAATGTGAATATGATGTAAGATTGAGTTTTCTATTTAATAAATTAATTAAATTATATATTAATTTTTAAATAAGCGTGAGAGTTATTTCAAATTGATTTATCTATTAAAAAATATTCTTAATTATATAATTTAAAAATAAGAAAAAAATAATTTAGAATAACGGTGCAGAATATTGTAATTGAGACAAGTAATACGTAAATACTAATTTAGATACATTAATAAAGCATGGTGTAGAATATTGTAATTGAGACAAGCAATTTTTGTGGAGTGTTTTTTTTCATTTAAAAATAATAAATGTTGTTATCTATTCTCAAGGATTTTTTAATTCTTTTTTGGATTATTGCGTTTATTTGTCAAATATTAAAAGTTTATTTCATATTATATTTTCTAATATATCATGGAACTCAACAATAAGACTTGTTCAATGTATTTTTTCACAATTAACTAGTTACAATACATTATATTAACTGGTTATAATACATTAGTTACAATACATTATAGAATGTTTGTTATCTCAAAGAAAAAATTTCTATACAAACCTACATATTCTAAACAAAATATTAAATCATTCACATTTTTATAATTCTGCAGGTTGAGAGAACTCCCAATGATTAATGAGCCAACCACTATATACTAGCATTCATTTTCTACTTGTGATTTGTATTTATTCACTACCGCTATTTAGGAATTATCCATTATTACTATTCTATATTTATTTCATATTTCCTTAAAATAATACAAGTTCTATGAGATACAAATCCCAACAATATGTCATATTTTCAAATGTCTATCATCGACAAGCTAGGGTTCCAAATGTCTATTATCAATATCCCCCACCACCCAATTCATTTTGTTTTGTTATAAAAACGTATTATTATCCTGAAAAATTATATAATATTGATGATTTTAAATATAATCCCAATAATTGAAACAATAATATTTGTACAAATAAACTCCAATTTATTATTAAATTATAGAAATATTCGTAACCAAATACTGGTCCTTCATTATGACAAGAAATTTAGTTTAAAATAATCAATATTTATATGTTCATATTAAATTTTTCCTATACTCATGTGACACCATGATTCTTTTCAACATATATATTGCAAACTCTGCATAATGTGGATGACTATTTATACATTATTATTTGTTTCTATTTGTTTCTCCAAAGTCTATAGGAGGGAAAAATATAAAAGTAAACAACGAAATTCATATCACAACAAACATTTTAGTATTATCTTCCTTATTCTTCTAAACCTAAATATTGCATACTCCCTAAATATTACATACTCGTTTTAATTTAGATGATAATGTCTACACTGTTATCTCATTCTCAAAAGTCTATGGGAGTGGAAAAAATCATATAACAATAGATAAATACAGTAAAATAGAACAATATTTATATATATTTTTTTCATATAAATATTATAAATAATAAATCATTTATATATTTTTCATATAAACCAAAATAATTTCATTTTATTTTATATTTATATTTGTTTAAATAATACACATTTATTGCAGATTAGATGACATTCTCACTATTAGATGACATTCTCACTATTCTTTCTTTTCCAAATTTACAAAAATAAAAAAATTATATATAATAACAAAATTTATTGGTATTCTTTCTAATTTATATATATATATAATTAAAAAATTCAATATATTTTCTTAATATTAATTTTAATATAGATATTTTAAAATCTTTATTAATTCACAAAATCAAATATATATGATATTCAATTTAACTAGTTATTTGGGGTGTTTGTAATTTATTAATAGTTAATTTAACTAGATATTTGGGATGTTTTTAATTTATCAATAATTATTAGATGTATGGTAGGGATTTAAATTCTATATAATAATATATATTTAAATAATTTTTAAGTTTGTATATTTTGAAATAATGCTTTTAAAATTTTAATTTATTAGTAATTATATGTGAATTTCATTATGAAACTCATGATAATTTGCTTTATTTTAGTATTTATTTTGGGAATTTATGACCTCCTTATAATATCTTAATTTATTTTTTCTTTGGAATTTCTTATCACACCACAATTTTTATTTAAAATAGAATAATTGAAAATGAATAAACTCATATTTTTTTATATTTTTTATTATAAATACACTAAACATTATAATGATAAAAAAAAATGAGACATACAATATTATAATAATTATTTAATAAGTGCTAGTGGATCCGGCGAATATGGAGGTGTCAAGTCATCACGGTAACGTGGATATTACCACCTCATTCAAACAATGAGGTATGGCACCGTAGTTATGGTGTGGAAACATGGCTTCAAATTTGTCAAGGAATTTAGGTTATCAATACCAGGATCTCAACATGCTATGGGAAAATATTCAATGAGTTTCAGTTATCAATCATAATGGTGCATGGTTCCCCCTCTTTTGTGCATTTCTCTATACGATTTGGTATAACTCTTTTTCCACTCTCCCGTGCTCTTGAGTTCTTTGCACGCATGACATTTCTTAGTGTTTGACTCCATGCTGTGTAACATTATCTTACCTTTTTATTCTTTTTCACTTCTATTTGGTTTGCGAAAATTGTTCATCAATGTTAATGGTGCATGAAATAAAGATTGGAAGAGGATCATTGTGCGACACTTGCCCATAATTATGGGCTAAGTATTTCGATTGATTATATCATAAACAAATTTCAAAAGACATAAGGAACAGGTGGCAAGAGGTGGAAGACAACGTTGTGAGAGAAATAAATTGTTTCTCAAACTCAGACATCACTATAGTGGTTGTAGCTTAGGCTTTGGAAATGGAGCATGACTATGGCCCAAAAAATCCTATACTTATATACTAGTGATCTATATTGGCATATGAAGTCATTCCTATGTTGGGTTTTACTAGATAAGAATGACACTAAAGATGATATTCTTGTGATGATAGATGATATTGTATTATATATAAAGGATATGAATAATAAATTGGTACAAATTAAAGCACGTGTGGATTAGGATTTGGACTAAGTAGCCACAACCTTCTCAAAATTTTGCCTACTTATTTGGATGTCTCAAATTCTTCTTAGTTCTTCTTTTGTTTGCATGCTTCCTGTTAAATTTTTCTACAATGTTGAACATGCCTATTAAGCTATCTAGCTATTACTTTTTATCAATATTGCACATACTTTGGATACCTCTACTACTTTTTTGAAGGATATATTTATACGGACTTGTAGTCTCTTTCTTGTTAATGGTGTGGTTTCTCATGAGAGAGACCATTGAGAAGAAAATATAAAGGATATATGTGACTTTCTATAGATACTAGAAAAGTTTATATTAAGGGAAAGAGAAGAAAGTTTTAATAAATAAAGTTAAAATAAATTACCCATAAGTTGTAGAATAGTTAGTAAATGGGTACACTTTTGGGGAACTTCTTGTCTGATGGTCAAAAATTTGAAAACACATGGGTAGTATCACTATTTAGTCTTAAAAAAATGAAAAAAATAATGTCCATATTAATTTGTTTTAACATTTCAATATACATATCATAATATTTTTTTCACAATTTAATTTATTACTATTATAAACATATTATTTTGAAAAAAATGTAAAGCATTCCCTCTACTTCTTTGTATATAATAAACAAATAATTAAAAAAATGGTTACCTTTTATAAACCGATATTAATTATACTATAAAAAATTAATCACCATTTAGAATTCCTCTATAGAGAATGAAATATTTTCTCTAGAATACATTAAGGTTGGGGTTAAGCTTTGTGTTAAGAATCTCACAAATAGGAAAGCTAAGGAAATTTAAGGATACCATGATGAAATTTTAAAAATAGGAAGGTCTATCGTCAACCCTCACATATACAAGATCTTTAATTTGGAAATTAAACAAGTAATACCAAAGCTTTGGACACAATGCCTCATTGTAGATATATTTTAATGGAGGGATGAGATAATTCCCTCTAATTATACAATCATTATGATTATCCATGTTTCACCTAAGAAGTAGGAGATTATTTTGGAAAACTTAATTATCTTGTAGCTTAATATGCATCATAAAATAGGTGAAATCAAATCTAGGCTCAGGAGATATTATTATACAGTTAACCAACTTGTTAATTTTAGTATCATCATACATGAATGCTACAATAATAAAACTCATAATTTCCTATGTTCATTGAATATAGGAAATAATTTGGCATCATACTGACGACAAACCTATGAAGGATCCTAGAAGAAATTATTGTTCCTATTGAGTTCAAGATAATCACAAGGTTATATGAAAATTTTATTAGCACTTTTATGAATATTGAGCTTTGGTTAGAATAACTGAATGAAATATTGGAGTCAAGCAAGGGTTTTCCCTTATCTCCTACCCTTTTTGCATATAAATTAATAAGATAATAGAGAGATTGGAAGGTGCATGTTGTGTTGGAAACACTCTGACTAGTATATTCATAACTCTTCTCCTTTATGTCAATTATTTTTTTTTGTCAAGGTGTCATTACAATCTTGTCAAGAAACTAAGAATCATTTAATATTCTTGTTCTGAAATGTTAATAATAACAAAGAAAAATTCATGATAATTAAATCTATAAAGATAATATGAGAACAAATATGAGAACAAAAAAAATTGGGAGGAAGCTCCTTAATACAAATATCTTATAATTTATTTCCATCAGAAGCTTAATGATAATTAAAAAAATTAATTTTCATAACTGGAGGATGGAAATATTATTTATGGGCTTGAAAATAAATATAATTTAGCGGATATTTAGATATGGGATAAAAGGAATCTCCACTTTGAGACACATGTTAGTCATGTTATTTTATATGGTTGCGAGGGTTGGATCTGAAATATCTCTAGAGGATCATGGAGGAAGATAGAATGAATCCAAAAGAAATTTGTAATCTACAGTCCAAAGATTAAGGGAGATACCTCGTATATTATATGCTTGATTGAAGCAATCATTTTCTCCATTGAAACCATGGATATGAAAATGCATATTATGTATAAGAATAAGTTAAAGAACGTAGAAGACACAAAATTTCCTAAAATTTCTTCTAACAAACCAAAAACATCACCCACTGAAGTGGGGATGGAATATGGATTCTCGACCTTGGCTAGACCCTAGAGGATAAATGAGGAGATCATTTTGCATAATAAGTATAGAATTAAAAATATTATTATATAACTCAGCGAGAAATTATAGTGTGATATGAATTTTAGGGAAAAAATAAAGTAAGATATTATAACAACAGGATGAATGAAATCTCAAAAAATAAAAATATATCTAGGTATTTACTAGTGTAAATAAGAAGATAAACACAATTAATATAAGACAAATTATCATGAGCTTAGTAATTAAACTAAAGGTTGGTTAATTCCAAAACACCATGGGATGAAAGAAGATATTACTTTTGAGAGACCAAGGAGGTTGAAAATAAGACACAATTTCTCTTAGGTTGAAAATAAGACACAATTTCTCTTAGACTGTCCAATTTATTCTCACATCAGATTTGATTTTCAAATTATTTGTCAAAGTACACGTTTTCTAGACCTTTATATGGGCAAAACTATAATAATCTTGGAACACTTCTTTCAATTATTTTTTAGTATAAAAAAAAATGCTAAAGAAATGTGGTTAATATATTACTTTTAAATATAAGATATATCATTTTAGTACTTTTAGAAGTTAATCACCACCACCATTATATTAATAAATTTCAAATCTAACATTAATATTTTATAAAATATTTACATATAAAATGTATTATTTAAAAAAAAATATTAATAAAACAAATTCTTCAAACTATGGTTAAAATTTATGAAAAATTTTGCTATGGAGATAAGAGATAAATTTAAAAGAAAAAAAAAATTGTTATGTAAAGTTTTGGAAAGTCTTATTTTTGTGAGCATACTTACAATGATAATATATATTTTTAATTAAGTTTAGGATTTTATAAATATCATGAAAAGTAAAAATCACATCATCAGAGTTTTGTCGACATGTTTAATAATATTAAGGTCAAACCTAAATAATGAAACAAGAAAACAATTAATAAGGTAAACTTGGAAAGACTACATATTCATCATGTCCAATATATCACCCTGATTTGGGGAGGGAATTGAACTAATGACTTCACATCAAGGATTGCCTTAACAAAGCACCCAATCACAATATATCCAAGACCCTGTGGAGTTAAAAGTCTTTTTTTTTTATACTGAGAGGTACTGAACACCTAGCGTGACACTTAATTACTAGTAAACCTATCGAGGTCTATGACCTGTCCTCCTCACTGTAAACCAAATAACAAAGTGAGAGAATTGAATGTGGGTCTCTCGAATTTCAATAATTTTACATATCTCAAATTACCAATTGAGCTACCGTGAAACAAGTTTTATTTCTTTAATTTTAATATAAAATAAGCTTCATTTTATTTTATTTTAAAAAATATGTTTCTAGGTATAAATTGTTAAAATAAAAATAAAAAAACAATTTTTTTCTGAATTATAGAGCTCTGATATACTTTGTGGTTCAAAAATTAGTATCTATCCCAATATATCAAAGCTTTAGTTAAAGAGAATTGATTTTACCTTTATCCGTGCTACCCAATTACAATGTACATGAGATTATCGTCTCAGGTATCGTTCTCAATGCAATTATAGTAGTTGAGTGGTTTATCTAATGTTTAGTGAAAGATACCTATAATATTCGTGATATATTTGATGGTACGTGGAAACGAGAATTTATGTATAGGTTTGTCTCATCCGGTATTATCCTAAAGACTCTAAAGAGTACGAGTAGAAATTATAATGGTTTTTAATGAGGTAAAACTAGCACAAATATATTGGTAAACGTGGTTGATACAATTACATACGCAACCACCACAAGACAAAATGTTGTTTTTCTATGGATAAATTATATAATTATCATTATTATGATTATTATAAATTGATATTACTACTATTATTAATAAATATTTTTATTTTTATTTTTAATTAAATTTAATAGCATTTTTTCCTCGATCATGGTGTGAGCCATATGCACTGGGATCATTAACATGTGTAATATGATGGAGGGCAGAGTAGGAGGGAAGATTTACACTGACCCTCGCACACTTGAGCCATATGGAGAGGTGGCATCAGGTATGCATAGCATTTATGATACATTCGAAGGTGGCAGGACTCCCTACGAGCCAGTGTTTTATGATGGAAATTCGTAAGAAGTGATCTGCAGTTTTCATGCTATAACAAAAGATATGGTTGAAAGTTTCTTGGCTAATCGAGTGCGATCGTGATGGATCTCCAAGAGGTTCACCAATTAGGTGCAGAGAACCTCCTCCCTAAGTGGTCTTTGTTCGTGGGTATGTTTCTTTTCTAGTCTTATGTTGCCCCACCTCCCTTGTTCACTCAATTTCTCTATTTTTTCATTGGATAATTGTTTATATATGGATGCCTCATGTCTGTTGGAAGCTCACCTCTGGTTGTTAGAAGCAAATAGTGGGTTTTTCCTCATGTTTTTTCTTAATACTACACTATTGTTTCTGTATATTTAGGAATCTTGCTATCTCGTATGGGGATGTACTAGGATTTAAGGTCTAGAACTTATTTCTATATGATGCATGGTTTCTTGTGGTAAATAGCTTGAATACTGGTTGGTTTTTTCGGTCAATATGTACTAGTTTATCCCAGCATTGTTTTTTCTTGGCTTCTGTAAGATTTTTGAGAAACAAGGATCTAGATCTGCAAAACAATAAACAAGCTTGCAAGAGAAGGAAGGAAGCGAGCAAGAATTGAGAATAGAATGAAATTGATTCTCCAATATTAGTTTTGGAATAAATACATAGCAACCAAGTTGCTGGGCTGTGCTAACAACTAAAGCTAACCGGCTGCTGCTTTATCTTTATGTTAATGTGTACAGGTGGTACAGGTTAAAGATATGCAGTGAGTTAACTTAACTAAGCAAGTGCACATCACATGCAAGCAGTTAGTTAACTAGAGCTAATCTAGGTGCATGTACACCAACACAGCTAGTCTAAGTGCATGTACACCAACACCCCCCCTTAAGCATAAATTAGGTGAGTGTGATGCGAAATGAATGAGTCCCGGCAACACGGCCATTTTAGGTACCCATATACAATGCATTAAAAAAAAAAAAAAGAGGAAAGAGGGAAAACCCAGTGGGAAGAAAACCCCCCCTCAAAATATAATGCAAAAGTAGAGAAAAGACAACTGCTAGGCAGTCGTGTCCTTCACCCTGAGACGATCTCGCAGGAATCGAAACTTCTGCTCAGGGAAAGTCTTGGTGAAGATATCATCAATCTGCTCGGAACTAGGACAGTACTGAAGATCGATGATCCCATCATGAATGAGTTCTCTAATGAAGTGCATGTGGATCTCGATGTGTTTGGTCCGCTGCCGCTGCACTGGATCTCTGCAAAACTTTAGCGTACTTTGATTATCACACCAGATGAAAGTTGGATGATGGACACTGATCCCAAGCTCAGATAGGAAATGTTGTAGCCAAATTTCCTGAATAGTGGCATTGACTGCTCCTCTATACTCAGCCTCTGTTGATGATAAAGCAATGGCAGCCTGCTTCTTGCTTGACCAACAAATTGGGCCGGATCCCAAACTAAGTACATAACCGAAAGTAGACTTGCGATCAATGGTGTCGCCAGCCCAGTCTGAATCTGTGAACCCAATGAGATTCAAAGAACAATTGGCTACATAATGAATCTCATAGGTGATTGTCCCCTGGACATATCGAAGGATGCGCTTTGCAGCGTTCCAGTGTAACTCATGTGGCTCCTGCATGTATCTAGAAACTGCTCCGACAGCATAGGAGAGATCAAGACGGGAGTGAGTGAGATAAAGAAGACTTCCCACAAGCTAGCAGTACAATGTGCAACCAACCAATGGTGTGTCTTTGCCATTCTCAAGCTTTATCCCTGATAAGAAAGGTGTGGCTGCTGGCTTGCAGTCACTCATGTGAAATCGTGCCAAAAGATCTCTGGCATATTTTGGTTGAGAAATGGTAATGCTAGAATCACTCTGATGGATCTCTAGTCCAAGGAAGAAATTTAGCAAGCCCATGTCTGTCATAGAAAACCGCTTATGCAATGCAGTTTTGATGTTAGTAATGACAGAAGCTGAACTACCTGTTATCAAGAGATCATCTACGTAGAGTACTATGATCAACAAGGAGTCAATTTTCTTCAGAAAATAAACATTGGAATCAGATTTGCAGCGTACAAAATTTTGAGATAACAAATAAGAATCCATCTTTGTATACCATGCTCTAGGTGCCTGCTTGAGGCCATAGAGAGACTTCTTTAGTTTGCATACCAAAGATGAATTGTGCATGTATCCTGGTGGCTGCTCCATGTATATTTCCTCCTCGAGGTCACCATGAAGAAAGGCATTCTTCACATCCATATGATGCACCTCCCATCCTCTTGCTGCTGCAATGGAGAGAGCTAGCCGAATGGAATCCATTTTTGCCACTGGAGCAAAAGTCTCATCATAGTCAATACCATGTACTTGCTGAAAACCTTTTTCTACCAATCATGCCTTATATCGACTAACTTGGCCATTTGATGCTTTCTTGGTCCGGTAAACCCACTTTCATCTCACAAGTTTGCGATTGGAAGGTAGCGGAACCAAATCCCAAGTCTGGTTCTCAATGAGAG